>CM035798.1:34959236-35021736 GCA_020466265.1 Siphamia tubifer | reverse complement strand
GACAGTGGTGGTGATAGATGTAGCAGTCCCCAGTGATAGCAACATCAGAAAGAAAGAACACGAGACGCTTGAGAAATACCAAGGACTGAAAGAGGAGTTAGAGAAAATGTGGAGTGTGAAGGCAACGGTGGTACCAGTAGTGATCGGAGCACTAGGGGCAGTGACCCCCAAGCTGGGAGAATGGCTCCAGCAGATACCAGGAACAACATCAGAGATCTCTGTACAAAAGAGCGCATTGCTAGGAACAGCTAAGATCCTGCGCAGAACCCTCAGGCTCCCAGGCCTCTGGTAGAGGACCCAAGCCTGAAGGAGACACCGCCCACGTGGGGTGAGAGGAACATTTTATATATACATATATATCCTGTTTTCCCTCCAGTTATTGTTCAATTAGTTAAAATACAGTATTCATCTGAGTCTAAAGTGTTTGATCAGTGTGTGTTTGGAGCATCTAAGAAACATAAATACAGGTGTTACTGACAGTTCTAAGTCTGTTTCCATGTTTGAGTAGCAATCATTTCATCAATCATTTAATTCTTTTATTTCCTTTCACTGTTTCTTTAGGTCTCGTCACTTTTTTTTTCAATCTTTTGTACCTTCTGTTTCAAACTCATTTCCTTTTCTTTTTTTTTTTTTTTTTCTCTATTCCTATTCTTACTTTACACTCCTGTCAACCATATTTTCTCCCAGCTCTGCCCCATTCCTTTTAACTCTTTTGAGTGTTTGCTGTTATTTTAGTCAGCATATATGCTTCTGTCACCTGATTGTCACTGTTTGAAATGTCAGAGAGGAGTGAAAAAAAAAATCCCATTAATGGGTGTAGGTGAGGTGAGGTGGTGCAATTCCTAGGGTTTAAAGGAATACATTTACACATCTGTATAATTGGAATTCATACTTCCTGATAATTAAGTTGCATTACCGGAGATGCTGCTGTATAAAATATGCCTTGTGCAACAAAATATACTTTGTGGGTAGGAGAAAAAAAAAGCAAGAGGTAAGAGAGCAACACTAGATGAAACAGAGAGATACTGTATAGGAAAGGAAAGAAATCACAGGGAGAGATCAAGAGTAAAGTATAAAGAATGTAGGAGAGACTGAGAAGCACAAACAGGGGAAATAATAATAGGCTGAGGCAGTGGGGAGATAAGAATGAAATGTGAAATGGAGGCTTGATTGGGATGAAAATGAGATGACACAAATGAGACAGAAAGAAAGAGAATTGATATGCTGCTCACTGACAACACAGAGGACGCAACACACATTCCTTCATAAACAACTTAACTATATTTCCCATATAACACACTCTTAACTTATTCCACACCATATGCTTGTCCCATTTACTTACAAGCAGTGCTGTGGCTATAATTTAAGAATAATTTGTTCCTGCTGTTTCATATGCCTGTATCTTATTGCTACCCATATGGCCAAGCAGCATGGCATTCAGTTCCCATACAGTATGCCTCTATTTCCAACATTTCCATCAGATAACATTCAGCACAATCACACTCGATATTGGACTGGTCATGCTTTCTCTCATAGCACAATGTTTTTCTGATTACCATCAGAGGCAATATGGGGCACCGCAATTCACTTGCAAATGCTGCATGTATAAGACGGCATTATGCTTTTATTGGCAAGTGAAAACATTTCTAATATAAGGACAGACACAGGGGGAAGAATAAGAAGGCACTGTGGTGGTTCTGGCCTTCAATAATACAATTTTGTGTTCAGCAGCAATAGAAGACTCCCTCCTGTGCTGCACATATACTGCACCGGCCTGTCAGACAGGCTTTTATTATGAGAGACAGAAAGGGAGAGAACATCTGAGACAGCAGGAACAATTACAGTATTATTTGGGTTTTGGTTATTTCTTGCACCCTGTGTGTGTGTGTGTGTGTGTGTGTGTGTGTGTGTCTTTGGGTGTGTGCATGTTTATGGGGACATGTCAATGGGTATGTGGTGAGGTTTGTCCTGTCTCTTTTCCTGCATATTATTCGCTTAGATAACAAACAGGAAATGTGTGTGTTTCCTAAGGCCATGATACACAGGGAACATCTGGAATATCAGACAACAATGACAGTATTTTTCAAGTTTAAAAATTTTTTTTTTTATTTGGTCTGATTCGCGTCTGGTTCATCTCTCTTTTCACCATCACAGTTTTGAACGCCCTCATTCACTTTTAACCCTGTAAAAAATGAAACATTAAATCACTGACAGAAAATTCCAGTTTTTTGTAACTGGAGCCTTTATTGATGCTTCTAAATAACCCAAAGAAAAAAAAATCAAATATCAATTTCCATGTTAGTGATTCAGTTTTGTATCATATTCTCAATGCTCACATTGTATTATTTTTGAACAAACATCATATAACACAAACATGTCTAACAAATTGGTAATTCCTTTTCAAAATTGGCAAAGTTCTGCCTCTTTCCTCTAATGACAGCCTTGTTGTGTCACTGGAAAGGTCTCTGTTGAATATATTCTTCCTCCTGGTGGATTATCTATGTATTGCATGCATCCAATTGTATACATCATGTTTTTCAAGAAGAAAATGATACAGAACATGTAGATCATATACTATGTTTGGATGTTATAAGGTTAAAATACAATAATATGGCAATAGTGGTGAAGAGTATAACAATGTTTGTAATGATCTTCAATTTGAGTACATTACTTTACATGCTTTTTAGTCAATTATTTACTGTAACATTAAGTCATATGACTCGACATGCAACAAAATCACTGATATTTTGAAGTATTTCATCAGAGGGCTTGATCATTGATTGCAGGATGTTTTCACAGTGACATCATGTTTACAATGCCACATTTATTTCTTCCCATCCAGAGTTACATTACATTTCTGCCAAGATCTTGCACTGATGGTGGAAAATATAGACACTGTATGAAGTATGTTCTACCATAACCTGAATCTTCTCAATAAGGTTCATGTTTGGACTCTGTGGAAGCCAGTCCATGTGCAAAAGTGATGTGTTGTGCTCTTTAAGCTTTTTAATAATTTCCCATATATAGACCAGTGTCATCAGCAAATAAAAAATCCACTAATTTTCAGATCTGGTCATTTTATTATCACATAAGATTTAACCTTACAATCTGAAGTGACCCCAGATCATTACATTGTCCCCACAGGTTTGTACTATAGATACTAAGTATAATGGGTAATCCTCTAGCTGTGATTGTATCTTACTGTGATACATCTGTCACTCTGGATCAGGATTAATGTGGAATCATCAGACCACATTACTGTACCTTTCTTTATCAATTGAAACACAGTCCAATTGTTATGCTCTCCATACATGCTAATAGTTGTTTAAGAAATAAGAGGCTACTTTTGAGGACATATGGGGTGTCAGGATTGGTGAAGTGGAGAAATGACTCCAATGCTCAGTGTTGAAGGGAAAAAATAATTTAATAACAAACAAATCAAAATCATGACAGAGACAGAAAATGAAACCTGGGGGGTAGATCAGCCAGAGTCTGTGGTGGTGGATGTATGACAGAGGAAATAGGCATAGTGTCCAGGTTATGGAGGTGACAATCTGAATGGTCCCGCATCAGCAACTGCAAGCCTCACTGCTTATTTAATTGCAGATCAGCAACAGCTTGCAGCTGCACGGTGCGGGCCAGGTGATCTGGAGTGGATGTGGGGCAAAGGTTGAGCCAGGAGAGGTGAAGATCTGGAGGAAAGGTCGTGGCAGGTTGTGACATGGGTTCTCTTTTGAAGGCATTACCAGCTTTATGTTAAAGCACTTCCAGTTCTTTTAATTATGTAAGCAAGACAACACCAGACTTCATTGTCATGCAAACTTGAATTGAGGTTGAACATGCCATTTTTTTGCAGGTGACAATGAAGGGGTGAGGGGTACTTAAGGGTTGTTTTTTTCTATGCTTTTTTTGTTTTGTTCTCTTTTCTTTTCTTTTCTCTTCTTTATTAGAATTGTTTTAATTACCTTTTTCAATTTCAATATACATGCAGCCATTTTTTTTATTTAATAAATGTAAATGTTTCATGAATCACTGCTGATGTCTTATCATCATGCTGAAAAAACAAAAAAATATTTTGATTTAAAAAAAGAAATAAGAGGCTTCAGTTATCAGGTTAAAGAACACACTGCACCTGAAACCTATTAATCACTGCAGTAATTATTCAATGGAAGGGTCATTCAGGTTACAAACAGTGGCTCAGTAGCACCCTGTAGTTTTGGCCACAGTATTGTTGTGCAATCACTTGTTGCTTGGCAGCCTTGCTAGCAGGTGAGATAATGTTATTCGGTGATTACAAAAATAATCCTCAGTCACACAAGACTGAACTTTATGGAGTTACAGAAAACCTGGTCTCTTTTATATGTGCATGATTTATATTTATGGAATATAATGATGCAAGGCTGAACTGAATCCCAGGATTTTTATAACAGCAACAACTTATCAAAATGCACTTTTGAACTTTAAATTGGCTCTTAAATTAAATTAAGGAGGAAGTTTTAGACTTATTGTTTGGTTGTAATGGATCCACCAGGTCCAGTTGGGTCCAGCTAGTCTGGACAGTTGAGGATTTTTATTATCTGTTGTCTGGAGCTTGTTCGCCATCTGGTTCCAAGTTGGTTTTACTGATTAAATCCTGGAAGTGTTTGTCTTATCTGGCACCAACTTTTGCTTAGAAAGGTGAGTCATAGATTTTGAAGAAAATCTCATCATATCCAAGTGAATACCAGGTAAATAATTCAATTCAATTCAATTCAATTTTATTTATAAAGCCCTAAATCACAACAACGTCGTCTCAGAGGGCTTTACAAAAACATAATCAACTACAGAAATACATGAAAAGTCCCAGGCATCCCCTGTCCTTAGACCCTCCTTCTCGGCAAGAAAAAACTTCCAAACCCAGTGGGAAAAAGAAGAAATCTTGAGGAGAACCACATTGAAGGAGAGATCCACTCCCATGGACGGACAGGCTATAGATGAACGTCCATGTATAAATGCAGGAAGGGGGGCTGGTCCAGACAGGCAGGGGCGGTGGTCCGGGGTCACAGGTCAGCACAGGCGAGATACTCCAGATCCTGTCGTCCATGGCTCCCGTGCAGGCACTGTCAGGAGAGCCACCACTCCCCCCAGGGGGGGAGGGGGGAAAGGGGACACCAGGTGACTAGTCATGAACAGACTTGGTAAGAAAGATAGGTTATAAAAATTACAGAAACAGATGTGAGGAAGAGAAAGAGAAGAAAGAACTCAGTGTCTGTACTTCCCCCAGCATTCTAACTCCTAGGGCAGCCTAGACTGAACTGTGACTCATACATCATGTATACATGATATATGAGTCACATAATTTTTAACTAACCTGACCATAGGCTTTCTCAAACAGGAATGTTTTAAGCCTAATTTTAAATGTAGAGACTGTTTCGGCATCTTTAATATTAAAGGGAAGCTGATTCCATAAGACAGGGGCCTGATAACTAAAGGCTCTAGCTCCTACTGTACTTTTAGAAACCCTAGGAACTTTCAGTAAACCTGCATTCTGAGAACGAAGGGTTCTATTGGGTTGGTACGGAACCAGATCATCTTTAAGATAAGAGGGGCCCATACCATTAATGGTTTTATATGTAAGGAGGAGGATTTTAAATTTAATTCTAGACTCAACTGGAAGCCAGTGAAGGGTTTGGAGCACAGGCGTGATGTGTTCTCTTCTATTTGATCCTGTTAATAATCTTGCTGCTGCATTTTGAACCAGTTGCAAGCTTTTTAGGGAATATTTAGGACATGCTACAAATAAGGAGTTACAATAATCTAATCGTGATGTAACAAATGCATGAATTAATTTTTCTGCAGTCGTTTTAGACAGAATATTCCTAATTTTGGCTATGTTGCGCAGGTGAAAGAAGGCTGTTCTGCAAGTTTGTTTGATATGCATTTTGAATGAAAGATCTGGATCAAATAAAACTCCTAAATTTTTAACTGTGGCACTGGGTGTTACACTTAAGTTGTCCAGAGTAACTATCTGGTTAGTTAGGGAGTCTCTCGCATCTTTAGGACCAATTATAACGACTTCAGTTTTTTCAGGGTTCAGTAAAAGATAATTGGCACTCATCCAAATTTTTATGTCTTGTACACAAGTACTTAGTTTATCTATTTGCCTGGTCTGGTCAGATTTAATCGATAAATATAGCTGTGTGTCATCCGCGTAACAATGAAAATTAATGCCATGATTTGTAATGATGTTACCTAAAGGGAGCATATATAGTGTAAACAAAATAGGCCCAAGGACTGACCCTTGAGGAACGCCATAATTAACTCTGGAGGACTGCGATGATTGTTTGTTGATGTGAACAAATTGGTAGCGATTAGATAAATATGATTTAAACCAGCAGAGGGCTGCTCCTCTAATACCTATATCATATTCTAATCTGTGCACTAAGATACTGTGGTCGATGGTGTCAAAGGCTGCACTAAGGTCTAATAACACCAGGACCGATATTAGTCCGATGTCAGCGGCTAATAATAAGTCATTAGTAACTTTAACTAACGCCGTTTCAGTGCTATGATGGGCACGAAAGCCAGACTGAAACTGTTCAAATAAACTATTATCTTGCAGGAATTGGCACAGCTGTTTAACTATTACTCGTTCTAAAACCTTTGACAGGAAGGGCAAATTGGATATAGGCCTATAATTGGCTAAAATGTCAGGATCTAGGGTAGGCTTTTTCAGAATTGGTTTAATAACAGCATATTTAAATGACTGTGGCACATATCCAGTAATTAATGAAGTGTTAATTATATTTAGGACAGTGCCAATAATTAGGGGCAGAATCTCTTTAAAGAGTTTTGTTGGGATTGGATCTAAGAGGCAGGTGGCTGATTTGGAAGACATGATAATAGAAATGACATCAGTTTGGTCTACAGTGGTGAAATTATTTAGTGTTACAGAGGGATTTTTAAAAAGGCCTAGGTTTGAAAGCGCTACTTTTTCTGATCTAATATTTGGGAGAAATGTGTCTATTTTCTCTCTAATAGTTGATATTTTATTGTTAAAGAACTGCAGGAAATCATCAGGATGGAGCGTGGATGGAATAACTGGTTCCACGGAGGTGTGGCTGTTTGTCAGTTTGGCTACAGTACTGAAGAGGAATCTAGGATTATTCTTGTTTTCTTCTATTATGGATGAGTAATATCTAGTTTTGGCTGTACGCAAAGCTTGCTTATACTTTATTAAGCTATTTTTCCAGGCATTGAGAGAATCTTCTAAGTTGGATCGCCTCCATTGCCTCTCTAATTTACGTGTTGCTTGTTTAATGGAGCGAGTGTCAGCGTTGTACCATGGGGAGGTTAATCTAATCTTAGTAGTTTTTAACTTAAGGGGGGCAACTATATCTAGCGTAGTTTGTAGTGTGAGCATGGTACTATCGACTAACTCATCACTTATACTGGGACTAAATGTGTCCTTTACATAATCACATGACACAGGCACAAATAGTGACTGAATTAACTCTTTATACTTTGAGACAGCACGGTCACATAGTATCCTTTTCATTTGCGTTTTAATCACTGAGGTAGAAATATCCTCAAACAAAACCTGGAAGGTCATTAAAAAGTGATCTGAGAGTATGGGATTATGGGGAAAAACGACAAGGTCATTAATTTCAACACCAAGTGTTAAGATCAGATCGAGAGTATGTCTGTGAATGTGGGTTGGTTTATTAACATTTTGGATAAAGCCTAATCCGTCTAGTAGGTCACTAAATGCATTACTAAGAGAGTCAGCGTTGTTATCGACATGTATGTTAAAATCACCAACTATTATAATCCTATCCCAGTTCAACACTACACTGGATAGAAAGTCAGAGACTTCTAATAAAAACTGTGAATAAGGGCCAGGAGGGCGGTAGACTATGACAAAAAGGACTGGTTTTTGGTTTCTGCAGTTGGGGAAAGTAATGGATGAAACTAGACTTTCAAAGGAATGGTAAGTGGGATTAGTTTTATGATTAATTTTAGGGCTAAGACCTAAACTGGAGTGGGATATTATTGCCACTCCTCCACCACGGCCACTGGTTCTGGCTGTGTGATAGTTCACATGAGTTGGTGGCGTGGATTCATTTAATGCGACATATTCATCCTGCTGCAGCCAGGTTTCAGTCAGAGCTAAAATATCAATTTTGTAATCACTAATTAGATCGTTTATTAACAGAGATTTGGAAGAAATAGACCTAATATTGATCAGTCCACATTGGATAAAATTGTTAGGTGTTCTTTTAATCTGATTGTTCCTTAAAACTATTTTTATTAAATTATTTGATCTCACTCCTATAGGTTTTTTAATATTAGGCTTATTTTTAACTATACGGGGTTTATTATTAACTACACAAGGAATAGACGCAGTCTTTCTGTTATTTACTACATGGTGGGTTTGTGACAGCTCAGAGTAAAGTGGATGCACAGAGAAGTGTTTTACACTACGACTCTGCGCCTGGGCCCGCACTCTGGATTGTCATTTTGACAGGCTAAATTTGGAAGCCACATTTTGTGCTAAGAGAGAAGCACCTTCCCAAGTGGGATGTATGCTATCTCTGCGAATGAGCCCAGGCTTTCCCCAGAATGCACGCCAATTATCTATAAAAACAACATCGTTTTCTGAGCACCACCTAGACAACCAGCGGTTAAATGATGAGAACCTAGAGTACATCTCATCACTGGCCAAATTGGGCAGGGGTCCAGAGAATGCTACGGTGTTACACATCGACTTAGCAAGTTTACACACCGATGCTACGTTCAGTTTAAGAACCTCTGATTGTTTCCGTCGGACATCGTTACCACCAGCGTGGATCACGATGCGGCGGAAGCTAGCCCTGCTCTGCTGTAAAAGCCTAAGGTTTCCTTCGATGTCACCGACTCTGGCCCCTGGATAACACCTGACAGACACCGCTGGGTGCTTCACGTCTCTAAGAATAGAACTTCCAATGAGGAGAGTGTCTGGTTTGGCCAGTGTTCTGCCATGGGGTCTGCTACAGACGTGAAGCTCTTGGTGCGCTACGTTTGTGCGTTTAGCACCACGCTTCCTCCGTACTGTCACAAATCCGTCTCTCGACTCTCCCGGCTGCACGGGACTTGCTGAGGGGCTAGCCACGCTCCTGTTGCTGTTAGCACGGCCTGCGGTCCCTGCAGCTATCTCGCTATAGCTAGGCCTAGCATTAGCCTCCAAGCTGCAGAGCCGTGCTTCTAACTCAGAAACCCTGGCCTCCAACCCTGACACTAAGCTACACTTCCAACAGCTACTGCTATCCTCGGTAAAGGAGGCAGGGGACTCACTATACATACAGCACACTGAGCAGAAAACACGAGAAGAAGAAGAACTAGCCATGCTAAGGGAAGCTAGGCTAGCGAAGATTAAAGAGGAAAACAATACACTCACCAGACGCGACGCCGCGGCGTCTCAGCTGCTGCAACTCTCACGATGCGTTCAGGGACAGCTCCGAAAATCCAGCTTCTGACGAAGATCTGTTCACATCTTTTTTTTTTTTTGTTTTGTCTTATTACCCAGTTGAGGCTATAAGGAAAAGATAGAAGGCATTAGAGCCGTTCACTTGTTAAAAAAAAAAAAAAAAAAAAGATGATTTGCAAGCTGTACTGACTTAAGCGTTATTAATAATACCAACAGTCTCAACATAGTAGCCATCGTGTCAGAAGGATTTGGTATGTGACCGGGCCATAAAACTATGACACCACACCTTCCATCCTAAAAAAGATGTGTTGATAGGTACATATGTTACACAGTTATAAACAAAATTGCTTTGCCGCATTTGCAACTGTCTTGCAATATATCACTATGCCAACAAGGTATTATGTCGTCTACATTAATAGTATATAGACCATCACTCAGTTTGTAGTACATGACTCCCAAAATAATTGTTATATCAACTAAAAGATTCAATGATGAACTCAGATAAAAGGTAAATATCAGATGAGTTTAACATGAAGATTTACAAAACTAGTAAAAAATAAAACCTAACCCTCTGGGCTGATGACATGAAAACATATTTCTTTCCCATATATTCCTTTAAGCCTTTTTTAAGCCTGTCCACAATTAGATTCAACCATGTTTCTAGTTTTATAATTCTCACAAGAGGGGTGTGACGCCACATTCCCCTTCGATTTGTACAATATGTAAAGAAAACTGCTGGGCAATTACAATTAACTTCTATCATTTCATATAACTCTTAGCTTTGTTCTTACAGAAGCTCTTTACCAAACCTTATGACGATTAACTAATCATCCAGGGTGAAATCACTGTCAAGCGCATTAACGATGCACAAGAGTACATTTCAGATTTAACTTAATGGAAAGTAATTAGCTGGACTCCATACGGATTTGGAATATGACACATTGTTAGATGTTTTGCTGCCCTACAGTTATTACATTACTGAACATGAGATGACAAAGTAACTATAAGGTGAAAGATTGGCAGCTTTAATTAAAGGTAATATTCAGCCATAAGGATGGAACAGTAGAATAACTTCTGCCATGTGTCACTGTCCAAACATTAAGAAATTAGTGAATCCTTGAGAACAAACCATAGACTATACCCCTACAACACACGACTGTTCCTGTGAAATCTGTTCTAGTTCTGTGTTTAACTTCTGAAGAGAAACAAGTAAAGTGTGGAGTGTGGAGTGTACCAAACATGTCAAGAAAAGACAACACACTACAGATTTCCTATCATTACTCACATTTCTCTGATTTATTCATAACAGACAAATGTTGCTTTTCCACTGCTGGTATCAACTGAAATTACCTAAACTTGTCATGGCTTAGCTTGGTTGCATTTCCACTGCAGGTATACTACTCCCTCAGTAGAGGGATTATTATAGCAGTGTAATACAATCTGAATTATGGTGATATCATCTTCAGTGCAGTTCAGTTCAATGTACAACAATAAAGGAAGAAGAACTTTAAGCTCCACAGTGGTAATAAAGCGGGTCATCCGTTAACTGAAGGGTTGGTGGTTCAAATCCCCTTCTGTCCTAGTCAGTCCATTGTGTCCTTGAGCAAAAACACTTCACCCTCCTTGCATCCAGTGCTACTCACACTGGTGTATGAATGTTTGGTGGTGGTCATAGGGACCGTAAGCACAAATTAGAAGCCAAAGTTCTGTCAGTCTGCCTCAGGGCAACTGTGGCTACAGATGTAGTTTACCACCACCAGAGGGAGAATGCAAGAGTGAATGAATAATGGATCAATAATGTAAAGCGCTATAGTGAAAAGCACTATAGAGGTCTAATCTAATAATAATAATAATAATAATAATAATAATAATATTAGCAGCTGGACTGGATTATTTTTGCCTTATTTTTAATTCTATTTAAGTGTAACTAAGATGTGTGTTATACCATGACATGTTTTTTATTTTATTACTCTTGTCTTAAAAAAAGAACAGTTAAATAGTAAACTCTAAGTCATTGTTTCCTAAATAAAATGCAGTGAGGTTTTTGGAAATATCACTTGGCTCCATCCCATGAACCACATATCTAGTTACAGAGGGACAAGTCTAGGTCAGTCAACACATGAATATTACATCACTTTGGCTCCCTTGGAACCTCAGTGAAGGTTGATACTTGAAATAATCTCTGATCGTACCTGATAGTTCCATCTCTGGTGCAGTGGATATATGTGTAATGTTAAGTTGATGTAAGATGAGCTCATCCCAGCAGTGGAAAAACAAAAAGCAAAAATAGTTGAGCAGAATCTTAAAAATCTGAAAAATACACTGAAAAGACTGGAGGTGAATTAGCGACATTGTAAAAATGGCACATAGTGGTGATAGGGACAACAAACCCCACCCCTCATACAGCTTAGTTCGGCATCACTGGGGAGCTTAAATCTCTGCCCCTTCCAAGAGGCTCATGGGGCCTGAGATCAGAAAATTAATGAATGGTATTCAATGGGAAATAAAATGCTAAAATCGTATCTGGTTTATCATGTGCCCTGAATCACACACATGTTGTACCTCATAATAAATTAGAATTATTGATGTGTGTTTCAACTGCTCTGTTAACCAACGGCTGATTAATTTGCGACTAAACCTGTTAATAATTCGGACTACACATCTGGCGCACATGTGACATCACCACAGACTCCACACCACAGCTGAGCGGAGTGTGGCGTCACATACGCGATGCATTGTAGTCTCTTACTACGCCCACATAAAAACGTAACGTCACGTTTGCTTCCCCTCAAAAATGGGTGGTCTGCCTATGACACATCAAATATTTCTTATTTACCGCTATCATATGTGAATTTCAGAACACTTGTCAAACTGAATCGGAATTTAACTTGACTCGTTCCATTCACTCCCATTAAATTTTTTTGCGAGCTAAGCACCCATTGACCGGAAGTAGAAGGACGTGACTTAGCCTCCCCATCCAGCGATGGCATCATGTCTATGCATATGCTGATGTCAGCATAACAATTATGTGTATGCGTAATTGAAACAAAATTAATGCTTTTATAGACATTTGAAATTTCATATAAGTAAATGGGAGGAATTTAAAAAAAAATTTAATTTCTAAAAAACTTTAACTTTGACTTGTTTTTCCTAAAAGGTAACCACATCTATGCTGGATCACTCACCATCTATGAACTCAATTTTGTATGAATTAAACCAAGACTAAGAATTATGATTTTCAGTCCCACTCACACAGGATTCAGACGTAAGTTGAAATGTGACGTATGGAAGACCGTTGCCCCGGTGTCGCTTGGTGGCATGAGTCCTTCTGATCGAGACTCAGCTGAGCTCGTGGATGGCGTGAGGCCGGTAATGGCCCCATTGTGCCGGGGTCTGGTCTTCTCAGAGTCGGGTTGTTTGGGAATGCAGCAGCAGGTGATAAACTTAGGCTAAATATTGGCGGGAGACCGATAGTCAACAAGTAGCCTTCCTGAAGGGAGTCCGTTGTAGTCCGACCAGTGGATTCAACCTCGACGGGTCGCAGGGTCGGCCTCCTCCCCACATCTCACTTTGGCCTATATACTGTATGATAGTCAAAATTAATCATTTATTGGTTTTATTTTAAACATCTTTTTATTTTGTGGGACTGCAGCTTATCACTGCTCGCGCCTGCTCCCGCAATGTGCACTTCCCCCTCCCACCCCTGCCTGCAGTGAGCTTTTAAAATTTGTTCCAGGCTACACTGCTTTGCGTTGGGTCCCACGGAACTCCCAAGGGAGTGCAGGGCTCTAATACCAACCCTTCAGTGGGTGGAGTAATAATGTTTTTTTTCAGCCATAAATAAATACAGTGCAATCAAATGTTCATATTATTACCCTGTGAGATCTATTCAGTCATATAGCCCATATGCTATATAACTGTAACAGTCAATGATTTAGGTTATCTGTACAACATACTGTACATCCTCTGTACCTCGACCCCCAGTTCAGATGAGGAAAACCTCTCCAAAAAGTACTAATAGTATGTCAGTATGTCTTGTGGGAGCAGAAAAAAAACTGTGCATGTTTTGTTCTGACTCTTTGAATGGCACAACATACACATAATGTGTTTTTTTTTCCAATATAATTTCAGTTACTGAAAATTGTATTGTGTCTTTCTAGCTATAACCCCTATCAAACTGTATACATGGCAGCAGCTCCCTTATGCATTTCATCAGATTGATTTATTTCCATCATATCTAAGTCATCCAAGTTTTTTAGTGTTCAGCCTCAGATGAACACAGAGGTCAGGAGTGAGGCTGACAGAAAGTTGGCAGTGAAGGATAAGGAGACAGAACAAATCAAGAGGAATAGCCAAAGGGGGCTTGACTTTATCCAGAGATCCCTGAACTCTGATGTGAAATGCAGGGATAAGGATATGAGGAGGAAGAAAACGATAGGGAGAGACATGAATGAAATGAAGACTCAACTGAGCCAAACCCATTTTCAGTTTTTCAGGCTCAGACACTGTTCAGAAATGTCTAGAAAAAGCTCAAAGTACAGTAAGTTATGGTCCATCGATTCAGGAGAGCTGTATTGCCAAAAGGCTACAACAAAACAGCTGAGGTTTGATACGCATGAATGGTGTTCCCACTGTAGATACAAGCATTGTTTGAGTTTTTCTGTTCGTTCTTAACTTTTTATAGGGAATGTCAACCTTAGTGTCATGAAACTACTTTTGAGAATTTAAAAAAAAATCATAATTATATGGAAAATAGTCCTGTCAATAATAACAATAATAATTGGATTTATATACCGTTTTTTTGACCACTCAAATTGTTTTACATTAGTGACCCATTATTCATTTGCTTCCATATTCTCACTCTACTAGTGGTAAACTACATACAGTGTGTATCCACAGTTACCCTGGGGTAGACTGACAAAAGTGTGACTGCCAATTCGTGCCTACTGCCCCTCTGACCACAGCCAACCATTCATACATCAGTGTGAGGAGGACTAGAGCCAAGGGGGTCTTGCCTAAAAACACAATGGACTGACTAGAGCAGGATTCAAACTGCCAACCCTTTAGTTACTGGATGACCCGCTCTACCAACTGAGCCATGGGCACAAATGATCAAAATTTTGGATCAGATTGATCAGTGATTAATTAAGTGATATTTTTGTTTTATCCATTTTTAATCTATATTAATTGTGTTTCATTCTGCATTCCCAAAGGGGATATGTATGTATTTGCACTTAATGTGTTTGTTGCAAGCTTGGTGATGCATTAGCCAAAGTGCTAACAGAATCCCAGACTAACATATGTTTCATTTTAATGTGGTACTTTAAGCTGAAAGTGCTTTATTGAAAAGAAAACTCATTCCTCCAAAGTGTGTGTAATACCTGATGTTGGTTGAATGTTCTATCTTGGTTTTTTTTGTCCTCATATTTCCATCCTGAGGGTCGTGCTGTTTAGCATCTTCCATCTTTATGGGTTGGTTCAACTGACTATCACTACAGGATTAATTTATTATTTATTTATTTGTTCTGGCACATCACTAACTCTGCCCCAAATACATTCAGAGTTATTCTGCACTGGAGATGGATTCAAATTTTTAATCAGATTAATTATAATGATGGATTAATCCACATTAATGCATACATTTTACTGTCCTAGTAGAAAATTAAGATTCATGATTTTTTTTTCTTTTATTAAGCAGATAAGTTAGTTAAAAATGGATTCTGACGTTCAATAACCTGGACATACAGGAACCAACCAACCAACCAATCACACTCACATTTTTACCTATACCAATTAACGTATCAATGCATGTATTTGGATGGTGGGAGGAACCGAGAGTGCTTGGAGAGAACCCATGCAAAAAAAAAGGGGTAAGAACATCCAAACTCCATGCATAAATGCTCCTGGTGTTGAAATCAAACTCAGGACATTTTGGTGTGATGCAACAGTGCTATCCACTGCACCACCATGCCTCCCAAGTTAGAAGAATAATGCTGCATAGATCTATATAGCGTGTTTCTTTGAAGACATACTGAAAGCACGTACAGTGGATCTATTATTCATTCACTCACACCCTGGTGGTGGTAAACTACATCTGTAGCCACAGCTGCCCTGAGGCAGACTGACAGAAGCATGGCTGACAGTGCATGCCTACGGCCCCTCCAACCACCATGGAACATACATACACCAGTGTGAGTAACAGCACTGGAGGCAAAGAGGGTGAAGTGTCTTTCCTAGGACACAATAGCAACGGACTCGGATGCGTACTGCCAACTGTTGAGCTATTGAATGACCTCCTCTATCTCTTGAACCACGGTCACCATATTTGGTTCCTTATCCATAAGTAGCAAAAATAAATCCAAGAAATATATATGACATGTATAAAAAAATATAAGAAAACCACACGATTCTTTTGAACAACATTCTTTACATTAGTACCATTACTTAATGGTACCGAATAAAGCAGGTACACTCAGAAGTGAACCTTACAGACCCTGTAGACTAGAGTAACCAGATGAGATTGACAGAAATTCAGGAAGGTATCTGGTTCAGACATTAAATGTGTTAAATCTTATATATTTATATAAGATATATATATTTATATATACTTCAATAACATACATTAGAAAACTAATAACAAAAGTGCTGGTTAACTCATGGTTTTAATATATATGATGGTGTGTTATTACACGTATGGTGGTGTATGTACATATACAGTATTTGTAACCCGTGTTAAACAGTGCCCCACTTCCTGTCCAAAGGATATTTAAACGAACACATCCCCACATCACTCTACCATCATTTGCACTGTGACCTGCGACTGCAGAGACACACACCTGCTGCTCACACTGTGGCATCTTAAATTGCAAAATCTTCAGTTGTCTGTGATTTCTGGACAAACTTCAAATTAGCTTCTACAGCTACTACAAGTTAGCTTTATGGAAAAGCGTCTGAAATCTGTACTGTATTTCCATTTTAACCCTTTCAGTTTATGACTTGGAAGTAATAGATGAACGTGTGCACGCCACTGATTTGCATTGCAGGAAGAGCAGAAGCAGGACGGCGTTATGGACTCATTATTATCCTTTTCAAAGGAAACAAAAGGCTAATGCGACATGAACTGGGATAACATTTCCATAATTTTCCAGGTTTGTGACCCTTTTTTTCATTTGCTAGGAGAACATGCAAAGACCATAGGATGCTAGGCTATGCATAGCATGCAGCTAGCTGACTCATCAAGGCTCCTTGATTTAAGTTCATTGACATTCAAAAGCTATAATCCTGATTTATAAATGAATGTGCATTGTGTGTGTGCGTAGTACATACAGTGGATGATGTAGTGAAACTTGAAGTGTAAATTAAACTGTGAAGTTCAGACATTAATGGGAACATATGTTGACATGCTAGGGTATGTTTGATTGAGTGCAGGGGGGTTGGAGTTGGAGGTGGGCAGTGGCAATAGCAGCTATATTATAATAATATTAAAAGAAATTAATGTTCGGTAGGTTGTACAGGTTTGTAATTAACACTTAGTTGATACTTTTTTCAAAGGTATATGCTGCTAGCATATACATAACTGATGACGACAATGTGGCCATATTCCCAGAATCGTCTGGACATTTCAGCTGCTTTGATCTCAAATATTGTGACCACTATGATGATATTAGTCTACCAGTTGCTGAGCAGAGGGAACCATCATCAAGCCAGAATCATTTCCTGTTGCACTGTTCAGCACAGCCCACTGTGAATCTCAGGTCTTGGGATTGCAGAGTGCAGAGTTGCACGCTCTGGAGATTCACGATTTTGTTGCATTATTTAAAAAAAAAACAACATAGTCTAGTATTTCATTAGAAATTGAAATGAAGCGTTATGCAACATCAAACCTTATCTTACTAACAGATTGTTGTTTTCAAAAAGGAATGTTATGACGTGACTTTATAGAGTGTCTAACTCTGCACTCACCAATCGACTATTTCGGGTTTCCTCCTAAGATGTCTTGTGAATACAGGGAGGTACTGTACATGGCTTGAGATCAGTAACTCTGGACACCCTATCTGATGACATGAAGACCTCAGGACACTTTGATTTGCCTTTAGGGACCCTCTACTTACTACCACGCAAATGTGATGTTGTTTGGAACTTTAGAAGAGGTCTAAAAATTTCGTGTCGGCAAAAAAAAAAAAAACATGCCCTCCTAATCACTTCCACATGAACACAGTTTGGCTCAAAATGCCAAAATTGAAATTTCTCAATGTACAACTGAATGGCGTGATTTTTATGTTAACTATATGAACGTACTTCCAATCATCTAAAAAATTTGCTGAGCTTATTTTTACTCCTTTAATATTTTGCTGCTTTAAGAAATGCAGGCTGCAGACCTTCATTTGACATGTGGGGACAAACTGTTCTTGTCGGATGTTGACCAGCCATTTCTTTCTTAGCCCTAAATCGCTAGGAAACACGAGAAAGGTTAAAAGGCCATTACATTTGGATGATGACTTCCACAGTGGCACACAACAGTGTTCATGGCATTGTTTCTATTGCCTTATAAAATGAAAGCCATCCTTTAGAAGACTCACGTTTACCGTCAGTCGCTATGGTTGCAGAAAACCCGGAAGCCGCTCTGTCAAGTTATGAACGTGTCGTCATGGTGTTATGGCCAAAGAGCAAATTATAGAACACACAAAAATAAACAAAATGAATGCATTGTAGCCAGGCCTTTAGAAGCTATGAGGGGCTGCATGCAGTCCACTCTGCCACTCTAATAATTACTCAGTATTTGTGTAATTTTTGGGACATTTAGGGCCAGATTTAGGACAACAGTTTAGATTTCGATACTGTCCTGTTTTATTTATTTTTTCTCGGGTTGTCTGATCACCTTTGGTCAGACCAATGAGATTGCTGCTTACTGTTGCTGTCACTCTCTTGTAATATATACAGAAATGACCAAAAATAGTCACTTGACTAATGAAGAGTTAATCTAAAGGGGATGTACTGTATGTGTGCAACTGTTTTGTGCTCCTCAGAATGCCTGTTGTGTTTTATGATGAATTTAACATGATCTCACTTGGATCAAAAATAGTTTTTTGGTAGTATTGTGCTGTAAATTATATAGTGCCATGTTGGATTGCAGTGAGCAGTAGGACAGTGTCACATTCTTAGGCTCACATGTCATCAGTTTTTCTTCCACAGGAAGGTGAAGCTGATGAATACGGGGAGAACACCAGACGGGGCATTTCAACTGTGCTGGTAAAATTGCCGTGTTATTCACTCGTCTGGTTAGTGTGCACAGTGGACAAAGCAATCTTCTGGAAACAGAGTAAGATTTTTGTGCCAATCTTCTTGTCACACACTGGGTGACCAATAGGCCCAAATCCCCAAAAAGCAGCACAATAATTTAATAGCAATGATGCTTTTCACTAAGAAACTGTAAAAAAAATAAATAAAAAATGAGCCACTGCAGTTTCAATCAGCTGCACAGGTTGATTATAGGCTTGACTCTAATGAATTACGTGACTTCAGTTAAGTGGAAAGATTTGCAGAATTTTAACTTTAAGAGCCAAATTTTGGGTACTAGAGCAGGAACGGGCCACAGTGGGTACCTGCAACAACACAGAGGCAGTGATGAAAATTGCCTTCAGGCTGCGCTGTAGGAGTGAACAGAGGAAGCATCTATTTCTTATGTACATCAGTGGCAGGTACACCCACAGACATCCACACACGCACAATACTCAGGAATACTAACATCGATTTGCACGCACACTCAGAAACGCGCACACACAATGGCGCTTACTGCTCAATAGGTGGTCTGACAGAAATGGTTTATTGTGCATGAATGCTCCTCAAATTTCACTGTGTTGCATCAGCCAGCCAACTGTGTTTTTGCTAAATTAGTTTGCCCTTGTTTCCTAGAACAAATGAAACGGCAGAGTATGCAGCATAAATGTCACTTAGATCTAAAATTTTAAGTGAAAAACACCCGTGCAAAGCTTCCGTTTTAGTGTTATTTCCCTTTACTTCTTTTCTATTACGATGATTCCTGTACACAGTTTATATAAATACAGACTGTTTCATTCACAAAATTGGATAAAATGCGTTATTTATGATCAACCTAATTTTATAGATTGCGGAAAAAGAGAAATAATATCCTTTAGCGATATTCAAATTATACATTTACTCAGATGATTTGACAAATTGCCAAATACTGCCTGTCTTTTCCATTATTGAATTTTCAGTTTTTTTCATGTCTGGTGTATGTTTTTCTTCCTATTAATACAAATGACTAGAATCTGCTATGCAGAGAAATGAAGTGGCAACATAGAATACTTACAAAAACAAAACAGATGTCATGGAATAATACAAAATATTCTGTTCTATAATATGTTATATATTGAACTGACAACGGTTCAATTAAAACCTTTCTACCGATACAGTTTACAAAATGTAAACAGACACATGGAAATACAAGCTTGCAGTAAATATCTTATGGTATGAATAGAAATATAGTTAAATTTGTCAGAAATAAAACCAAGCAACCTACATTATGCAAATATGGTGATGAGGCTTTCAAGCACTGTCAGTCTTTGACACTCGCTTGGTTTGTTTAACTAATTAAATGATTAATCATTTCATTGCTTATTCATTTATTTGTTCATATATTTACTCATTTCATCAGTCATTCATTGAATCACATAATATAATACAAAGACTTTTACACTGTCATACATTAATGATATTTTTGTGCATTAAAAGCCAACAGTTATGACAAATTATATTTTTTATCTGCTATATTTCACCTCTTAGTCATAATTTGGGTAATAACAAAAAGGGAAGTCAAAGTGTGTATTATGACACAGTCAACAAATTCAATTGAAATGTTATGAGATGAAAGCACAGAACTACTGAAGAAAAATGTTATTTTTCAGTGAGGAAAATTACTAACAAATATGAAAACAAGTGTCTAACTGCTGTTATTTGTCAAACTTACATGCATTTTACTGGAGAACCAGATGCAGAATTCACTGCAGAACCTCTGAACACCCAAGAAACTACAGTTTACCGTAATTATATCCATATACAATGGTGAAAAAAAAAGTTTTGCACACTCCATGTATTTTGATGTATTACATTATAAATCATTCTTAAATCACTGAAATCCGCCGAGTATTGTTTCCTTCTCCAAACCCACATGCTTCCTTCTGCACATGCTTTGTTCTGTCAACACCAAAATTGGATGTTTCAGCAGAAAAACATCCAGGACATACTTAAACATGTTGAAATTGTCAATAAGTTATTTTAGATTTTTTATATATATATATATATATATATATAAACAATAAACATTAACAAAAAAATATAATTTGCATCTGTTTGTCTGATGCAGCCACATCTTTTAAAACACAAACAAAAATATATATATATATTCAAGGATTTAAAGATCTTGTCATACTAGTTCACTTTCTAGGCATGAAATGTTTTACTCAGGTCCAAGATTATTATTATAAATAATTATAAACAAAGGTTTAAAATATACACACATTATGAATAAAATTAAAAAAAAAAATATTCAGAAACATATTTTTTCTGCAAATATTTAATGATTATGGGCGGCACGGTGGTGCACTGGTTAGCACTCGTGCCTCACAGACAGAAGGTCCCTGGTTCAATTCCAGTACAAGACCTTTCTGTGTGGAGTTTGCATGTTCTTCCCGTGTCTGTATGGGTTTTGTCCAGGTACTCCAGTTTCCTCCCACCATCCAAAACATGTTCTGATAGGTTAATTGGTTAATCTAAATTACCCATAGGTGTGAATGTGAGAGTGATTGTTTGTCTATATATGTTCAGCCCTGAGATGAACTGGAGACTCATACAGGGTGTATCCCGTCTTCATCCACTGTAGCTGGATTAGGCCCCCAGTGACCCCATGACCCTAGTGAGGATAAAGCGGGTTCAGATGATGAGAGATTTCATGATTATTAGAAACTGTGTGTCTTGTAAATGCCTTTAGGTGTATTTCACATCATTCATGTTTGTTGTTTTACATCTGTTGGGCATTGTCCATCTGCTGTCTGGACATATGATGATGAAATTGCACTATGTATCTAATTATGTAATTGGGTATATATGTGTGTGTGTGTGTGTGTGTGTGTGTGTGTGTGTGTGTGTGTGTGTGTGTGTGTATGTATGTATGTAGAGTATATACATGTATGTATGCATGTGTGTATGTATATATATATATATATATATATATATATATATATATATATATATATACTTGTAAATCTGGATAAATGAGAAATGGGGTTGGGGGGGGGCTAGGACTGGGGTTATTAGTTTTGGCCCATATTGTATAATTAAGTTTTAACGATGTGTGAAAAGTTTTTTGCTTTTTTGTATTAAAGAAATTACAGCAGTGGATAGTTTTGGCTTTAGATAGTTTTAGTTCTACAGTATGTGGGTTAAAAGTCATGCAAAATTCTTTTACAAAGACATGTAAAAAAATAAAAAAATAAAACTGCATTGCAAAATCCTGTGCCACTAAAATGTCAACATGAGTGAGCTGTTCAAGGACCTGTATAACAAAGCCAGGACAGAAGAATAAATGAAAATGTGACTGACACCTGCAATATTCATGATTTATTGACTTTACAGAGTAGTGTCAGTGGACTGTAGGATCTGAACCTTTGCATCACTTGTGTGGTCTGACACAGTTTTATTTAAAACTTTCTATAACACCAAAGCACCCTTATCAAATACAACATAAATACAACATAACAAGCAAGTATTCTGTCTACTGCAGCCTTGTATTCTGTCTCAAAAACATTGGTTTGATTGTATCTATGTATTATATCAAAAAAGTTCTTGTTCTTGGGTGTAGGTGAAAACCAGCACTGTAAATGTTTCATCATTCTTCCTGCCTCTTGTCTCAATAAATAAATAAATAAATAAAAAAAACGCAAACTTTTTTTTTTTTCTCCCTTCGGTCTTAACGGAAAGCAAAAATTCAGCAGCTTGTGTGCATGCGTATATATGCACGTCGCACTCACACACATGCACACACAGCTGTCAGGTCTGGTTTGTTCAGTGAAGTCACCAACTGTGTCTTTCATCATGGTAAAGAGAATGTGTGCAGGCCATAGTGACAGTTCCAAATACACAGCCAATGAATCAAGCCCAATCCCACTGGTATTTTTAGCCACTGGAATTTCTATTTTTTGTTATTTTTTTATTATATTTGTCTAATACAGTAGTTAGTTTTGGGTGGTGCTCTTCTTTTACTGTCTTTAATCTTTTTCCAATCCATCCCATACTCAGTCTTTTTTCTGTCTCGTCGTCTAGCCGTGTCTACAGTTAATAACCAACTTTTTTTTTTTTTAGTTTTTCCAGTTGTGTTTTTCCAGTAGAAAGACACATTTGGAACACTATCATAATGTTACAGTTGCACGTGCAGTGATAGAATTCAACCTTCACCCATTTGCAGATATTTTTAATTTGTTCACAGTTTATCTTGGAGACTCAGTGGTAGAGCAGCATCACATTTTCTGTTTTCCACTTCTGTTGTGCTGTGTTCTGTCTGGTGGTTTTCCTCACCTGTTTTTTTTTTGTGCTTTTCCTGTGATGTGTTTTTACCTTATGTGCTGGTGCTGTGTCACTTCTATTCCATTCTGCTCTGTTTTAATTGATTCAATTCTGTTCTGTTCTGCTCTATTCTATTCTATTCTATTCTATTCTATTCTATTCTATTCTATTCTATTCTATTCTATTCTATTCTATTCTATTCTATTATATTATATTATATTCCGCTGTATTTGGTTATGTTCTCTTCTTCTAATCTTATCTGTTGTGTTCTATTGTATTTGATTCTGTTCTGTTCTATCCTATCCTGTTATGGGAAGAATGGGAATAGAATAGAATAGAGCATGATAGAATGGAAAAAGGATAGAATAGAACAGAATTAAATAGAACAGAATAGAATAGAGGTGATACAGCTATTCTATCACATTCTGTTCTATGCTGTTTTATTCTATTACATTCTATTCTATTGTCTTGTCTCATCATCTGAACCCGCTTTATCCTCACTAGGGTCATGGGGTCACTGGGGGCTTAATCCAGCTATAATGGGTGAAGGCGGGGTACACCCTGTATGAGTCTCCAGTTCATCTCAGGGCTGAACATATATAGACAAACAATTACTCTCACATTCACACCTATGGGCAATTTAGATTAGCCTATTAACCTATCAGTGCATGTGTTTGGATGGTGGGAGGAAACCGGAGTACCTGGAGAAAAGCCACTCAGACACGGGGAGAACATGCAAACTCCACACAGAAAGGTCTGGTGTGGAAATTATATTCTATTCTGTTCTGTTCTACTCTATGCTCTGATGCCCTGTTATTTGCTGCTATTGGGTGCATCTATTCTATTCTATTCTATTCTATTCTCATTTATTCTATTCTGTTCTATTCTATTCTATTCTATTCTATGTTTTTCTCTTCTATTCTGTTCTGTTCTGTTCTCATTTATTCTATTCTGTTCTATTCTATTCTATTCTGTTCTGTTCTGTTCTATTCTATTCTGATCTGTTCTGTTCTGTTCTATGCTCTGACCTTCCTGTTATTTGCTGCTATCTTGGTATCAGGTGCAGTGAGTGACAGTTATTGGTCTGGTGTCAGTGGTGCAGGCGTTACCTCTCTTTTAGGCTGATCTCATTTCCTGCACACTTCCTCTGTGGTGTTAACGGCTGGCAGGCTCATGCACATCCTGGCTGAGGTACATAGAAGGGAAAACAATATAGGAACCCCCTGCTGTCACCACAGCTAATAAGTGGAATATAACGGTGTCATTTCATAGCGTGTTATAATTGCTTCTAGATGCGTCCAAAAAAGAAATTACACTTCTACACCATTAACACTTGTATCACTCCAATATTCCTTCATAATTTTACTGCTAGATGCTTTTTGCTTGTTGTCTAATCTGCCAGTTTTTTTTTGGTTTTTTTTTTACACAGTCTCCTGAGGACCTGTGGTGCAGACTTAAGATGTTTGTAGAGCGCTAAACTGATGTAAATAATGAGACAACTGTCCCGGAAAGAAGTCAGAAATAGGAAGCACAAAGCTGTATTTTGCTTGTGTTGTCATTGTCTATTTCTTTTTTTATTTCCCTTAACCCTTTAACTCCTGAGACTTTAACAGTTCCAGTGAAAAATGTAAAAAAAAAAAAAAAAAAACGCAACAAAATGGACAACAGCCAAAAATGTTTAATAAACCAACAAAATAATAAGTAACACAAACAAAATAAGACATAAATGGCACAAAAGTGAAGAAAAATAATAAAATCCCATATTAAATGTAGAAATATAAAACAAAATAAGGAAGAAAATTTACAAAAATGAATATATATTTACAGGATAATAACTTAACTTAGTTAAAATGAACCTAAAATGAAGTATAAATTGTAATTCGGTCCAGTAGTTTTAGTTTTGGCTTTTTCTTTTTTCTAAATCTGTTGCTTTTTGACATCTGTTTATTTCCATATATCAAATCCATGAACAAAACTCAGTAAAATCATAGTCCTCTCAGAACGTGTCATCGCCGACACATCAGGGTTAAAATAATCACCCTTGTTTTTAACCTTCTTTTTCTTTTTCTCAGTCTGTTTCTATTACATTTCTTGTTCACGTTGGTCAGAACTGAATGTTGGATGTTGTTTATGCTTACCAGACTCACATTTCACGACACATAAACACAATTAATTGACTTGGTATTTACTCCTACATCATACAATACCAGTGAAATCACATGATTCACATATTACTTATTTATTAAGATTCAGTTCCTATGAAAAAACACATCCAGTCCTTTGCAGTTTAGGGTCATTCCAACAAACACTCGATCAGTCTGATGTGTGTTCAGACAGTAATGTTCTTTGTTATAGGGAACCTTCTTCCTGTTTTGCATTTACTAGTCAGACTTTAAGGTTATATATCATCAGCATGTGCTATACAGTGCAGTATACAATTTACCCTGTATGGTTATGTCCCAGAGTCTTTGATTTTCCTGTCTGGTTATTCTGACTGGGGGCCCAGAGCAAAAGAGAAGGAAGTGTGATAAACTGTCCATAGAAAACATAAGGGGCCCCTGTCTGACCACTGCAGCCAGGGTTAGTAACCACAAACAAAGATGGGAAGGAGCAGATAGGGAGGCCTTATAACTGGTCCCTGCAGGGGTATGTTTAGGCTAACCCACTCTGGTGTTTAGTACTTGCATCTACTATTTCGGGTCTGTAGTTAATTATTTTTTAGACAAAACATGCATATAAAACGTAGAAATCTGTAAATCTTTGGATCCTGTTTCACGGTATCTACAGACTCAAGTTGTTTTTAGAATGTAAACTGATGTAAATAATAAGATCACTTCCCTGGAAATTGTTCAAGAGGCAAAAATAAAAAATTAAAATCTTGTTTCATTTATGGCTTTTAACCCTTTAAACTCCCAAGGTTCCACATATAGGATGGAAGTAGTCTCTCAAAAATGTTAAGCAAACCACCCAAACCTGTCCCAAATGTCACATGACCTAATGCAGTTTTACAACGGAGATTCTCACACATCGAAAGACATAAACCACTTTCCGATAAAATATCCACAGCAGGTACAATCACTCATTCTGTCAAACAGCTGCTCTGAACCTTTATGTCTCATAATTATCCACAGAGGAACCACAGTCCAACAAACACAGTAATAGCTTAACAAAAATATCCAAAACAAATCAAAAAAATATCTAAATATAGTCCAAAACACATCAGAACATCAATAAATATCCACAAATGTCTATTGCCTCATTTTACAGGACCTGCCTCCAATATCCCAGTTTTATCTTAATATTTCCATTGATAAGCAGTAAAAAAACAAAACAAAAAAAACAATGCTAATCTAATAATTACTTTATTTTAGATTATATAAACATTTAGAAAAGAGTCATGCAAATTTTTTTTTATTATTATTTCAACACTGTATTTAAGAACTAGTTGCTTAAAAACAATTTCTTTAATTTTTTTCCCTTTCATATCTTTACACGTGTTTCTACCGGATCCTTCTCCAGGTAACTTTACAGTGTACACCTGCTTATTCTAAAATACAATCAAAATACAGTAGATCATAAAGACATGTTTAGTTTAGGTCTGAACAGCTAATCGCCCACATTAAAGTATCTGGGTCAAAGTGACCCCTGACATCATCTTTGTATACAGACTCTGTACAGATGTTCCACTACACACTAGAGTGTTCACAAAAGTCACAAAATGTCATGAAGAAAAAGAAAATATAACCAGTACTTTGGTCAACATAAAACCTGAAATGGGTCAAATTGACCCTTGACATAATACGAGGGTTAAAATGAATATGACAAGATCATAATGAATAAAAGAGGGCCTTTGCTGATGTGATGGCACAGTTAACATGACTCTGCAGGAGGTAAATAAGTTAAGTAACAAATGAAAAGTGCCTTCAGTCATTACCTGTAAAGACAGATCTACTGTGGATTCACAACAATAGAACATTTTATACATTATAATTCAAAACACAGATGCTGTTCAACTCCAATGTCATTTTCTTTGTCTTTCGATGATGCACAATTCAGTGTTCGCTGCTGGTACTGTGATATGATAAGTGAAGTCGCTTGAGTAACTGCTACAATTCTTTAGTCTACATCATATTACCAAGATTTTTCACAGAACAATACAATATTCATTAATAATCTATGACACTGTGATAAAAGCGAATCACTGTAAATATATTGTCACATGAGAGCACTCTAACCTGAGTATATTCCTCTACTGAGCTCTGCATATTGTATGAGTGCATGTCCTGTCTTTGTTCTGCTGTGACCAAGTGAGAACATTACACACACACACACACACACACACACACACACACACACACAGAGCGTATGTTCTGTACATGATGCACACATGAGTTAGACAAGTTAGGACAGGACTAAGAAAGGAAAGAAGAAAGAAACTGTCCTCCTCTTCTTCTTCCTCCTCCTTCATCTCCTCCTTCTCCTCATCTTCCTCCTCCTCCTCTTCCTCCTGTTTGACTCTATAGAACAGACACATGTGTGAGTGTAAAATGCCGTTCTAACTTGTTTCTAGTGAGTGATGATCTCCACATGATTGAAGTTCTCATTTACACTCCAGAGCCACCAGGTGCTGCTTATGTATTGGAAAATAAAATCTGCAAATTTCCATTTGAAGGCTTCCCATCTGTGTCAACAAAGATGTACAGAAATACAAAATACATAATTTAACTATTTAATATAGTTTTTAAAAGTGAAAGTTATATACAGTATTTTTCTGTTTATTATTACACTGTTCTTATCTCCATCTTACAACTTCATCCTCCTCCAGGTTCCTTTGAAAATGTGCCTAATACACTCAGTGAGATTTCATCACAAACACAAATGTGAATAAATATAAAAAAAGAGAATACGAAAACATTAAAAGTAGTAAAGTAAAACTGAAAAACACAACAACTATACAAGAAGAACAGTGATGAAATACTTGCATCTTCCTTCTTCTACCTGAGCACAAGGTTGTACATGTCATGATCGTATCACATTCACCTTCACTGAGATACAAACACAAAACTACATTTATATTAGTTTAAGCTGGTGCGATTTAGAATATCAACTAAAACTAATTTCATTAAAACTACATTTTTGGACATTTCAAGTTGAGCATGTAAACATGTTGAGTTTGTTTAGCTAAGTCCATCCTATAAACATTTACATGAACATTTTTGTGACTTTAAATGGTAAATGGTCTGCACTTATATAGCGCTTTTCCACCTTCATGGTGCTCAAAGCGCTTTAAATTAGCTTCACATTTACCCAGCTAAACATGCTCAGAAAAATAAATGTATGTTATTTTATTTTCACAAATATGTAAACTAAATGATTGTTTATTCTCTTTATTCTTCATGTCATATCATTTCCACTTAGTCGAGTGGCTTCCAATGGTGTTTTTTATGGTAGAGTTTTTAACCAATTATATTTCAGCTAGCTTGTGTTGTCAGGTAAATTACATTTGGTTGAGACCGTCAGAACGGTGCTGCACCTCAAGTGAACGGAAACAGTCAGGTTACAATAGCCAATCAGATCGCGAGACTGCATCCCAAGCCTAAACGTGACATGTACGTGTTCAGTGATTGGATGAGCACTTGCTAGGTTCTGATAAGCGGCAATCTGGAGAATATCTAAAGTTCTAAACGAACGAAACGTGGAAATTCAAGAGCCAGCTGTATTTTTAACCCATAATGGACGAAGGAGAATGATCTTTGGAGGAAAAATCTGAGTGAGAGTTTGGGACAACTTTACACACTGGTCTGTTTGACTGTTACTGTTTTGGCTGTTACTGTCGAGCGGCCATTTTCAGTGTTAAAGCGTATTCAAATTTATGCTAGAAACTCGACCGGACAGAAACAGCTTTAGCATTAGCATTAGCCTCCATGTCCATAGAAAACATAGAAAATGACCTTATACTGATGAACCTGAAACACACAGATAAACTGTACAACAGCAACTGAAGTGTTCTAGAGAAAAGACAGGAGGCTCGACTTTATTTTCAAATAAGCAGATAGTGTGGAGACCTATGTTGGTGAGTAAATGTATTTTATTTTTACTTTTTTCTTGTCATTACAACGTTTTCAGTTATTTGTTGTTGTATATCCTATTCTCAAAAATCCAAACGATCTCTTCACTTTATTTTCAAAGAATAATTAGTTTTGTGATTGTCTGGTCGGTGTCTTATTTGAAACGATGACATTGTCCAATTTATTAGACAGACTTATTTAAAATCACACACCGTTATTTTGGGGGCATTTTGTTTAGTATTTTTAAATCACCTTTTTATTTTTGACAATATCTATAATTATTTTCTTAGTTGTGAATGCACACTTGATGGTTTTAAATGCTCCTGAAATAAAGTGCTGCTTGACTAGTCTATATTGAGGCGAAATTAATATATGTGTCGTCACTGAAGGCCTAATGTTGAAATACACTGCATTTACCCATTCACACACCAGTAGGTTTTTATGGTATATTTTCGTATTCTATATGACTTTTAATCTCTGTCTTGTTTTTGTGTATCTCCTGTACAGCAGAGGCGGGAAGTAACTAAGTAAAAGTACTTCATTATTGTACAGGTACATTTTTTTAGGTATCTGTACTTTACTGGAGTATTTATTTTTTTTGCTAACTTTTTACTTTTACTCCCTACATGTTTGCATATGTATCTGTACTTTATACTTTTTACATTCTCAGTATAGACTTGTTACAGTGTGAAACATACTGTACTGTAGGTGGCTTCAGAGGGAAAATCACTGAAGATAAATTGTGACTTTCTATATCATAATTATGACTTTTAGCGCTTGATTGAGTTTTTAGCTCATAATTTCTTTATCTTATAGTTATGCGTTTTTTAAAATCTCATATCTGACCTTTTGTATGTTATAATGATAATGTTTCATCTAAATTGTGAGTTTTTTTTCCTCAAATTTTCCTAAATTTCCTGCCCATACCCACACAGCTGAGTACTATGACCTGATCAAACACATTATCTCCACAGTAACTCACTTTTAAAGGCTTTTTTTTAATATATACTTTTGAAACTTTCCTGTTTTTTCTTGGTTAAATAAGTATTAATTCAGCCAAGAAATGCAGTTTTACTTTTTACTTTATTACAATTCAGAAGTTGTACTTTTTGACTTTTACTTAAGTAAAGCAGTTGAATCAGTACTTCTACTTTTACCTGAGTATTTTTTCACACAAGTAGCTGTTCCTCTACTCAAGTACAGAGTGTGAGTATTTTCACCATGTCTGCTGTACAGCACTTTTAAAGTCTTTGCCTGAAAGAAATACTCAGAGTTGTCAAAATTACTCACATTCTGCTCTTAAAGTACAGCTATTTGTGTGGAAAAAAACTCTGGTAAAAGTAGAAGTACTGAACCACTGCACCACCAAATTATTATTGTGAGATTATTATTCATTATGTTTTTTTTAAAAGCCATAAGTCTGAGATTTTTTAAAAAAGAAAAAACATAATTATGAGGTAAAAAGGTTAAAATTGTGACATACAAAGTCAAAATTATGAGGTTAAAAAGTCATAAATATAAGATAATAAAGCATAGAAAGTCACAATTTCTCCTCTCCACTGATTTTCAATTTGAAGTGACTAATTTTTCATACTGTCACATCTATTTTGTTTGAAAAAAAATACTCTATTCTGACAATGTTGAGTATAAAGTACAGATATTTATGCAAAAATGCAGGGAGTAAAAGTAAAAAAGTTGGCAGAAAAATAAATACTGAAGAACAGATACCAAATTTTTTTACATAAATACATAAAGTATTTCTACTTAGTTACTTGCCACCTCTGGAAATACCATATAAAAAAAAAAACATTTAACCTTCCTCCCTCCAAAGCATTACCACATTTTTCAGATCAAAAGCAGGGATTATATACACTGTGAGGAAGGAGCAACTGCAAAACACACTCGCTTCACTAAATGTAATTTCCCAAAAGTCTCATTTACACTTATCTTGAACAAGCAGTCGGTTTGTTAGACTTTCGTATTACTTTCTCTTCAATAGTTCTCTAGATTAAAAAGCAGGATAACAACATCAAAAGTTTTTTTATCTACTATAAGTCTAAGGATTCCAATCATTAGCTTTTAATAATGAAAATTTAGTGTGGATTTACTCATACTAACTTGAAGTTGCATTTGAGGTGAAGAACAAATGTGGCTTGAGTTCTGAAAAAAGACATCTATATATATTTTCTGAGCTAATATTTCCACGGTTGTTATTCCCTCTTAACTATATCCATATGCTTTTTCACTTCAAACATGTGGCAACCACAGCTGAGGTAGGTCAGAGTCTTTTCTGAAATGTTACAAAAGCAAATACCATCTTTTTTGAAGTTACTACGCAGTTCTTCACATCAGAAAATATATACAGAGACTGTCAAATAAATAAATATGATCTATGTTTAAAATCCTTGTACAAATAATCATGGAATATTGACCACATTTCTGCATCTACTCTACTAATTTATTACTCTAGTGAGAGGGAAAAAATAAATTATAGATGTAAGCCTATGTATTTAACAAAAGAAATGAAAATAACACCAAAAGTAAATAATAAATCTAAATCTAAAAAAGTAATTTTCATCAATAGTGGGTTTGTGAGGTGCACTTAAATGCACTGAAGTCCCTGATGGCACCGTGCCAGTGTTAAATATAAAAGGCAGCTATATTTTTTGTCATTCTGTTCAGGTAAAAACATGCTTGGATTGGATATACATGCTGTAAATAAATGAAATCTACAACAACAAAAAAGCATTGAGCACTGAAGACAGTCTTGGATAAACAATATCAGACCATCAAAAGTCATCAGAAACAATGTTTGTGCAATTGAATACTAACTCCTGTGCGTATCATGTGACGAAAACCAACAAAAGAAAACATGGAATGAATGAAGGCACTGGTTTTGTCATAAATAGTGGTGTAAGAGCTCAAGTGATTTTGGTTATTATATAAAAAAAAAAAAAAGAACATGGAAAATGTATAAATATCTATCTTAGCCTATCCCTATTCATTACATGTATAGGTCTAGGAATGCTTCGTTGTCAGGGGAGGCGGGGCTAAAAGGTTGTCTTTCAAATTCTCTGTATGCAATAGAACGGCACTACAACCAATCAGTGTAATCTTTAAGATGACGTAGTTAGACGCAGGAAAGTTCACGGTGGAAAGTTAGGAATGACTAAACAAAATGGTGGATTATGGAGCTTAACGACTGTTGTCGCTTCTGTCAAAAATAATTTAAAGATTGCTGACGTTTTCTCACATTCTTCACTCATCTTTGATAAAAAGAAATCACCACCCGTTGTTATTCGTCTTCTGTGGTTGTTCTCTCGGAATTGTTGCAGCGTCACTTTGTTACTCCCGCCCTCTGACTCTATACTTCACTGTGATTGGTCGGCCAGTTTCAGGGAAATCTAGCCAAAAGTTGCACTGAGCATAACTAGACTACTATGGTAGCATATTAAATGTGCTACCACGAGGGGGGTTTAGCATGATTAGGCTAATAGATATCATCTTTGAAATTAAACTCTGACATATTTTTGTTATCATTATATTTGACCAAACAAATGTACCTTTAGTTGTACCAGGCATTACAATGAGGGTGGTCTCATATATTTTTTTACTCCTAAGGACATGAAATTCACAGTGGATTTATTTAGTCTTCAATAAAAAATGTACGGGATTTGGATTTTTGAGGAGTTCTTTTGATTGTAGCCTGCTAATGATGTGGTGGCAGCGTAACAAGGAAGCCAATATTATAGTTACAATTCATATCAATGCCATGTATATTTATTTCAATGTTTTTCCCTTTTATCTAAGAGAATTACGATCCAGCTTTATTCCACAAAGGACCCGATGCTAATTTTATGGCAGTTCCTATGTGAGTTTCCCCTTTAAATGTACCCTTTCTGAAGTGATTTATCCTCTTTTATTGCAATCTTATCTTCTGTGTTTGATATTATTTGAGCTATGCAGGGCCGTTCCTTGCTATAGGCAAAACTAGGTGAAAGCTTCCTGTAGGGTTCCCAAGCCAACAGAGGCCCCAAAGCTGTATGTTCTGCCTGATCTGAGGAGAATTCATATATCTTATCTTTATGTGTAGCTGTCTCATGTATTTATTACATCCCTTATATACTTAAAAAAAAAACTACAGGTATGATATAAAGAAACTTAACTGCAATCATTAGCTGTTTTTATGTCATTATTAGGTCATAATCCTCCTGCGGTTAGTGACCTGCTGACAGGTATGATGGTAATGATTGACAGCTACCTAACTATCATTCCTGTTAGCAAGAGTATTAAACAAAACAAACACTGTTATCTCAGTGGTTGTTGCATTTTTCTTATTTAAAGTAGTGCTGTCAAATGATTAATATTTTTAATTGGGTTAATCACACGGTTGATATAGATACATTATATAGATACACCTGCAGCTCAGCATTCACTGTGTCCACTTTGTGCGCTGCATCGGCTGCGTACGAATATTTACATTGCATAGGCTACGACATGCTATCTGCCTGTAAACATCGCAGAGTAGCATGTGTAAATAACAGGTGGGGATTTATGACGATTAATGCAACGGTGGCGGACGATTGTATGAAAGGACAAAATGTGAAAAAGCCAGACACTTGACAGACGGCTGGACAGATGGCTCTAAAACCGGATTGTCGAGACGAAATCCGGACGAATGGTCACCCTATCCCCATACCTTACTTCAACTGTATCCCAGGCGCCGAGTCAACTGGACCATAGTTTGGACTATTGAGTGAGTCTTATTTTTCCTGTTTTACTTTTGTGAACCTATTGAGTCTGCATTTGGCTCCAGTACACTACACTTCATGACAGCCTGTTTCACTCATGATGTCTTAACAGGTTGTGTCATCTTAGTAGATCATCTAAAGGGTTTAGGAATTTCTCCGTCGTAGTTTGAGCCCCCAAACAGGATCTTGCTTAGGGTCCACATGAAGCTAGAAGCGGCCCTGGAGCTATCAAATGTCCAATACTGTATATATCTGATGACCATGAAAAGATGATAAAGTGCATTTTACACCAGTTTTTTACATGTATTGATAGGATTATTGATCACCAGGTATTGAACAGTTTAAATCAGTAGGTGGATGTTTGGGTCTTTATGGGTCGAATGCTACAAGTGAACTTTAACCCATAAGGACCCAGTTTGACATGAATGGCAGTTCCAAAAAGGACTTTTTCTTCTATATTTAACTGTCTTCACGTGGTTTATCACCATTTATTATAATAATATTTTCTATATCTTGTGGTTTGTTGTTTTTGTTTCAATAAAAACAGGTATTTTCCGAGATTCAATTTCCTGATCATGTAGATGTTCATAAAAGCTCAGTATAAGTTGAGGATTGTAAAAAAAAAAAAAGAAAAAAAGAGAAAGCTGAAGAAGAAAAAAAAAGAGACTTTTTCATCTAAATCTGTCTTTGAACATAAACCCAGTGTCTCCATCCACTGTCATTGATCCAACTCCATTGGTCCACAAACCCTAAGTTACACCAAATGTTATGAGGAGATGCTGGAGCACACTGCCAACCCCTGGTTCTGATTCAGACTCAGGAGGAAGATGTCCCACTCCCCCTCCAACAAGAACCAGGGCCAGGCTGGAGAGGGAGCTGGAAGAACGTAAGGGGAGCTAGGATGGAAAGACAGCAGCAGGAGGGCACCAGATCCACGGTGCCAGTACCCGGGCCTCCCCTTCCAGAGGAGGAGTCTAGTGTGTCTGCAACTCATGGTAACAATGTGCTCCATCACTGCACAAACCAAACAGAATAATGAATAATCTGTCTATTGTGTTATAACAAGTGATTCCTCTCAGTATCTCAGATTGATGGTGGTGGTCGAGCAGGAGAGAGAGGAGCAGAGAGGCAGCAGTAGAGGGAGAACCTGGTAGGAACCAAGTAGAAAATACCGTCTGGAGATACTAGAGTTTATCCTTTAGTGTTTACTGTGTATATGATTGACATTTGGTGGTAAATCTGTCCTCTTTTGGAAAAAACATGTTTTTCATTCAGCAATATAACAGTTCACAAAAGTGGCCATTTCACATCATAGAATTATAACATTTTATTTCTCTGGTTCCTGTAACATGGTCTATTAAAATACTTTCTCTACAAAACAACACAAACTTGCGAGCTGTTTTATTGTATTTCTTTTTTTTATTATTATTATTATTATTTTATTCAGGTTTTATTTGTATTTTATTCCACATTTTATCTGTAATTTATTCAGTATTTTATCTGTAAATTTGTAATGTATTCTATCTGTTTTTGTATTTTTGTTTTCAGCTATACTGCATGTTCTCTGTTTGTCCTGGTCCTATGTTATGTTAACGTTAAGTGTTTGTCCATTAATTCTTGGTTGTGATTCTTGTGTATTTTTATCACAGGTGGACTGCCAATGCAAATTAGCCTTTTGGGTGCATGTACAGAAATGTTCATTAATGTACATTGTACCTGTATACAAAATAAAATAAAATTAAATGGGTTTTACTGGTGAATCAATGTTGAAGAAGATGATGGTGTTTCCATGATAACTATGAAGCTTCTGAATGTCCAAATGGGCCATATTTATTGTATCTAGGGTACTTTAAAAAATATTATATATATATATTATATATATATTATATATATAATATATTATATTATATATATAATATTATATATATATATATATATATATATATATAGATTGCACTTCCAATTTCGTTATACATTCTATTCTATCCTGATGACCATGAAAAGATTTTAAAAAATGACACAAGTCAGATAATAAATCTACAGGTGTTTATCTTTTTATATCAGTAAATGGTTTAGGCACATGATGGATGTTTAGATCTTTATGGGTTAAAGTAAGTAAAGAAAACGATGTAGAAAGGTTGTTGAAGTTCACATGCCTCTGGTATTTTTGAAAACTTAGATCTCTGCTCATCCTGTTGGAGAATGCAGGCTTTGCCATGTCGATGCAAAACGAAAAGGGCCTCATAAATCACTACTTTTTAATACTATATCATTAAACAGGAACGGGCAGATAAATCACTTGAAGTCTATATTATTCCCAGGGGGTATATATGCTTATGCCTGTCAGGCTGTCTGTCTCCCAACACATCAGTCTGGCAGACTTCACATCTGGATGACTGTTATTATGACAATCATAATATTTTACAGGGCATGGTATTTTAGGAACTATTACGCAATATTTAAAAGGGAAACCTAGTGTCTTGTCAAAAACACTAAATGTCTTCCTCGAATATGCACCCGTTAAACTGATATGTGTTGTTGAGAACACCAGTTACACAAAATGAGAAACTAACCTACACCTTTCACATGTCAGGTAGACAGTCAGACTGACTATCAGTGTGTCATCTCATGGAAAACATTCCAGTAGTGACTCATCATGACTAACCTGAACACACAAACAACAATTGTCGACTCTGTATTAATAACAGTCAAATGAATATCCACCTTAGCCCTCTGATGACCCCATACTGATATAGGTGCTTCTGTAAAACAGGACACGGGGGCTAAACATTCAAAACCGGTACATACTAATGTTATAACTATAACATAAAGGGGTGTGTATTGGCAAGAATCTGTTGATACTATACAAATCACAATACTAGGATAACGATATAATGTATTGCAATCAATTATGACATTATTAACAAGGCAATTTTGATTTATTTAAAAAAAAAAAAGTTTTATTTCCCAGAAGAATTGAATAACACCAGTCAAATACTAAATGCATATATATATATATATATATATATATATATATATATATATATATATTCAATCAATCACAACAGGATCTAATGCAACTTTGCCATTTTATATATGTATGTATTTTTTTAGTTGTGTTTTATTTTAATTTAAATTTCATTTCATTTGAACAGTGACCTTGAGTGTCCTAAAAAAGGGCGTCTATACATAGAATTAATTTTTTATTATTTAAAATATTTTTTATATTTTTAGATTGTAAATATATAACTCATTTTGATCGAAGTTTAGGCACACTGCATTATTATTTAATGTATTTATTATTATTTAACACTGCATTATTATATAATTATTGTACTGCATATTCTACATTATTTATTATAAGCACCTATCATTTTTGTGCTTTTATTTTCTCTTTTAATTATTGTGCAATGAATTTCATTGTACATTTGTATCCATATCACAAAAACAGGGGTTACAGTTTAAGATTCTGCTCAAATGCTCATGTTCTGTTTGTTCATAAGATCATAACATTATTTTTGTACAATACCAACAAAGGAACACACATCTGCTTCTCAGACAATAAAAACTAGTTTTACAATGAAAATCAATGAAAAAACAAAACAAAAATGAGCCTCCACCATATCTACATTTTAACAAATATCTAAAAACATCAATATAGTGCTTTTTAATATCGATACCATATTGTGAAAAGAAGTATCACGATATATTGCAAAGATGATATTTGCTTACACCCCAGTTATGAAGCAAGTTCGAAAGCACTTTAGGTCTATTAAAAAAAACCTAAAACTTATTGAGATAAAACAGCAACTGTTTTTCAAATAAAACACATTTGTATATTATTATTTATTATTATATGTAGGTTAATAGGGCACAAAACTAATGCACTACTCTTTTTTTTTTTGTAGTACTCTTTATTCTCTCACATGTACACTTTGGGAATTGAACAAAATATGCAAGTCAGAGTGTTTCACAAAAATGACCACTGTTGCAAAATCATTCACAATGTATCTGCGTTTAAATAGGCATGTTCTGCATGAGTGGACACGATGGGTTCCAAAACCTGGAATGAGACGAAGAGTCATGAAAAACCCACGTGTGGATTAGAAAAAACGCTAGGATCATCATATTTAAGAATGTATTTATTTATAGAGGTATATAAAACTATTTCAACCTATGTTTTCTAGATCAACTGCACTGACACTTAGGTAGCTTTTCATGTCCTATTTTTATTTTAATTTTTTTTTGGCCCCAATATTGAACTAAAACTTCAATAATATTGAAATGGCTAAGAGCAAGAGTATACTTTTTTTTTTTTCTTTTACATTTATCTGCTGTCATCATTAAGTACATCCTGGAGGGAAATACAGCATATCCAAATTTCTCTTTTATTATTGGATCTAAAAAAAAACTGGAAAAGTTCCATGTTCCAGTTTCATAGAAGCTCACATACACACGACCATTTCCCCTTATGTCCAACACCATCTGGTTTATATTATCTCTTAATGACAATACATCCACCCTCATCCAAAATCATCTACTAATTTATATATACCTGACGATCCACTAATCCTATCCATTCATGTAAATGACTGGTGTAAAATACAGTTCGTCATCATTTCTTGGTCATGTTCAGAGGCTCTGTAGTTACCGTGGAAACGCTGTCATCTTCTACAACATTGACTCACCAGTAAAAGTTGATTCAAGGACAGAGGTCATGTTCAGTTAATGATACATTTTGATGAAAAAGTCACTTTATCTTCAGTTTTCTCTGTTAACAATAATCTCGTCTTGTCATCTGAACCCGCTTTTTCTTCACTTGGATCACTGGGGGCCTAATCCAGCTACAATGGGTGAAGGCGGGGTACACCCTGTATGAGTCTTCAGTTCATCTCAGGGCTGAACATATATAGACAAACAATCACTCTCACATTCACACCTATGGACAATTTAGATTAACCAGTTAACCTATCAGTGCATGTGTTTGGATGGTGGGAGGAAACTGGAGTACCTGGAGAAAACCCATGCAGACATGAGGAGAACATGCAAACTCCACACAGAAAGGTCTGGTACTGGAATCAAACCAGGGTCCTTCTGTCTGTGAGTTAATCATAATAATTATGAGAAGAAGATGAAATGTTATTTATAGGCACCATCCTTGGCACTCAAGGGCACTGTACTCTAAACAGAATGGTATAAAACAAGCAACAAAACACAGTAAAAAGCAAAAATAATAACCTTTTAATTTCCTCTGAGATTTTATAAACATCAAGTTAAATATAGAAAAATACCAATTTTTTACTGAAGAAACACAACACAAACAGGATAATATTATAATAAACAGTGACAAAGGACTCGATAGCAAGGGTACATATAGAACAGGGGGTGTTCAATCCTGGTCCTGGAGAGTGACTGTCCTGCATGTTTTAGACTCTAAAACATGCAGGATAGTAGCTCTCAAGGACCAGGATTGAGCACCCCTTATACATAGAGGAAAAACAAATGTGTGAACTGCCACAAAAGTAACTCTGAGTCTTTATGGGTTAAAAAGTAGAACATGTGATTTCTTGCTCAAAGGTATCTAAAATAAATAATAAAGCTGTCAATCAGCAAGTTAGCTAATAAAAACAAAAACCCTATAACTAATCACCATCCCATCCTGCCTCTTACTCATCCCCTTCCTCTCCATCTTATTTTCACTCCCTTGTTGTGTTCTTCCTTTTTCACCTCATTTCGCTGCCTTGCTTTCTTCCTCTTCTCTCTCACCCGCCCTCTGCCTTCCATTCTTTCTGTCAGTCTCTGTCTTTCTTTCTATGCGCAGACAGGCTGAGACAGGGAGACTGTTGTTGTGCTTGCAGTCTGACACTATCAGCTCATAAATCCCTGTCAACAGCTTGTATGTCTCCTCTCCTCTACCTCCTCCCTCTCTCACTCCATTGGTGAAGGAGTGAAGGAACCCTGTGACCTGCCAAAGAGGGTTTGACTGGCATTAACCACACACACATACAAACACTGACAACTGGCAAAAAGAAACACACATGGCTGGCAGACAGACAGAAATAGACAGACAGACAGATATAGATAGATAGATAGATAGATAGACAGACAGACAGACAGACAAATAGATAGATAGATAGATAGATAGATAGATAGATAGATAGATAGATAGATAGATAGATAGATAGATAGATAGATAGATAGATAGATAGATATTTATTTCTCTCCCTTCTTTTCTTCGCTGTCTTTCTTTCCCTCAGGCAGTGTTTGCCGGCAGACAGTCGTCACTGACAAGTGCTTCCTGTGGTTGGGGGTAAACACCTGGGTAATGAGGCCATGCTGCACAACACACACACACCATTGCTCACTAAGCATGAGGATATGCACATAAACACACAGACATACATGCATATGCTTGTCTCAGACGGCCAGCATGTGAGCCAACCCAGACATGTCGGCCTGAATCCCATATCCTGACTGACTGCTTCAGTGTTAAAAACACACTGTAGAGAGTTAAGGTGAGGAGGAAAGAAACTAAGTCAGGCTTCTTCTCTTTTACCACCACTAATAATTTTACTCTCCAAACTTAGAAACAAATTCCTCTTGGAGTGTTGACAGTGACAAAGTCAGTTTGAACAATTTCTAGTATGTCTAAAATCCTGACAGACTGCAGTGCAAAGTTGTGGTGTCGGAGCACGGCGGCAGCAAAGCGCAGATCCGTCAGTCTGACTCCAGTGTCAAAGCTGGTTGTCAGCACAAGGAGTTTTTTTTTTTTTTTCTGTTAAACCGATGAGTCATTAAAAGACGGATCCAAAGACCAACCATTTAGTCTCATGCACAGAGTTATGCAGTAATGCATCATAATGAGTGAATGAGAGGCAATGTAGTCCACCTCAGACATGTCCAGGTAATAAGTCAGGCAAAAAACAGATGGATAATTTATCTAACAGTTACAGTCAACAGTATATTTTCATGCCACTCCTGTTCCTTTCAGTGTGCTGTTATCCAAATTGATTTTGTCACAACCGAATCACATCTTTCTGCCCCACTGCGCCACAATATTGTGTGTATATCAAAGTCTCAAGAATGTCCCATGTCTAAAGCACTCGAGTGCAAACAATTCGCACAAGAGTCATCTTATTGTGCTATCTCTGGACAATGCCGTGACGGACTCTCATGTGTGTTAGGAACAACAAGGATGCCTTTGGTGAATCCCCCTCAAGTGACACAAAGCTGTTAAATGGTATTAAATTTGGCTGAAACATTGCAAATACTGTACGTGTTTTTGCATGCACACATATGGCGATGCGGTTGTGCATGCATCTGTAACCATGTGTGCATGTACTTCTGTGTGTGGCCCACACATGTCTTTGTGTGCAACGGAAATTGCTGACAGTGAAAAATGTGACCAATTCTAATTTTAATTGCCAATGAAAAAAGGGCCTCAATATTTATGGGTTCTGTCCAGATGAACAGGGGAGAAGAGTTTAAGCATGAAAGCATTTCTTATCACAATTAAAATGTGCTTTAACATGACTGCAACCCTTTGAAGTTAGATTAGTAATAATATTGGGGAGATCAGCCTTGGCTTCGAACAATGGAAAGTGAATAGGAAAAGAGAAATTACTGAACAGAGCCAAAGGTAATGCTTCTCTTTCTAAGTGTCTCCTTTTCCTTGAATAAGCTCCACACTAGTTTTTTGATAGCTTTTCTTATATGGAAACATTCATTTTTTTTCCCTCTCTTTTCAACATAAAATTACATTTGAAAATATACTTGGATACCAACCTTGATTGAAGGGAACAAAGATGAATGGGGGGGGGGGGGGTGGTGGATATGACCTGCAGAGATGGCAGAATTTGCGAAACCTCAAATAAAATGTCATTTAAACCTGAACAACTGGTACTGAAAAACTGCAACCGCAGTAATTTTGGAATACATTTTAGTGTGTTGATTTAAATATCTAAGGACATACAAAATGTACAATAGCACACAAGTACACTCCTTCCACAACAAAACAATTCCCATCATTAACAGAGAAAATACCATTCAGCCAGTCCTTACATAAGGACATACAAACCCATGAGAAGACACAAGGCTGGAACTGAGAAGTGTGTAATTAGAGAGAAAGGGAGGTGAATGGAAGAGAGCTTAACCCCAGGCACAGAAACAGAAAGAGAGGCAAGAAGAGGTGACAAGGTTGAGAAAAAAAATCCTCTAATATTAACCTGAGAGTGAAAACAGAGAAGAACAGGGAGGGCAAACTAGCAAACAGCTGCTAAGGGTTTACATGCTGTAAATTATTTATGTAATCATCTGTTGGAGCTCAGAGGCAGACAGAGCAGGATAGACAGATGATAAGATAAAAAAAAAAAAACAAGACTTGGGGAGAGAGAGCAAGAGGTGGTAACAGAGAGATGAGCAAAGACAGACCAGTATTGTATACAGCACTTGCATTATTGTAGTGTAAAGGCAAACAAAGAGGGAGTGTCACGCCTAGCCTGACAGTCCTGTCTAGACCAGGTAATGTTTCTGTTTGACTTTTAGTCAGTCTGCCACATCTGAAAGAGTAAAGTGATACACTACATCTTCCACAGGATCATGGTACATTAGCATTAGAGTAGATGTTATGGCTTTATTCAACCTCATAAGGGTGTGTTTTTTTAACATGGGTAAACATACACAGTGTTAGGAGTAACATGTTATGGATTACTTTTCTTCTGATCAAGTTTCAGTTATAATCACAGGGGAAAAACATTTAAATATTAAATATATATCTAAAAAAGTATATATTTTTTTAATCAATAATGAGTTCATGAGGTTCATTAGAATGTTAGCCAAGCCACGCTATTCCTATTTACTACATGTAGGGGTCTAGGAGCCATTCATAGGCAGGGGAGGCGGAGCTAAAACCTCTTTCAAATCCTCTGTATGCAATAGGACAGTACTACAACCAATCAGCGTAGTCTTTAGAATGATGTACTTAAGAGTGCCAGAAAGTTCACAGAGGAGTCCCAAGAAAGTTACGCATGACTAAACAAAATTGTGGACATTTTCTCACATTCTTCACTCCTCTTTGATAAAAGATGAGTCGGCAGCTATCTATCTTCATTGTTCTTCTTCTATGGTTGTTTCCGGTTGTTTCTCTCTGAATTGTCGCAGCTCTGTCATCACTTTGTTACTCCCGCCCTCTGACTCAATACTTGACCGTGATTCTTTCGGCAGTCACAGGGGAATCTAAGCGCAAGTTCGTAGTTAAGTATCCGACCCTTCCTGGAGGCTAATGGGGCCTGAGATCAGAAAATTGATGAATGGTATTCAATGGGCAATAAAATGCTAAAATCGTATCTGGTTTGTCATGTGCCCTGAATCGCACACATGTTGTACCTCATAACAAGTGATAATTATTGATGTACGTTTCAACAACTGATTCATTTGTGAGTAAAACCTGTTAATAATTTAGACTACATGCCTGGTGCGCATGTGACATCACCACATTATACCCACATTTCAGTGAAAATATCAGTCCAGTCCAGTGATTCACTTTCTAGTCTGTGAATATGAAGTGACTTCTACATATTACCTGTACGACACAGATGTTCAAGTTCTAGCAATTTTCACTGCGCTCATCATAACAAATCCCCATTGGGAGTATTCAGAAAGCTTGCACAGTTTTAGCATAACCAAAAATAGCTCAGTATATATTAAATAAATTCCACCAAATCCTGTACAGACATTCATTAGTTATTGATGATGCCCACTGATGTGTTGGCTTTTGATGTCAAATCACCAGCAGGACACTTATCCAGTGAACTATCTCAGCTCACATTTGTGGTTTCTCCTCAAATCTTACTCACTTTAAGGTACTTTATTTGTCATTACACACTGTACAATGAAATGTGTCCTCTGCAATTAACCTATCCTTTATTTGATGCCATTGGGGCAACCTGTAAGGAAAAGTGGGCAGCCATGCGTGGTGTCCAGGGACCCATATCCCACTGTAGAGCCAGGCTCATGGTCAGAATCACCTGGCTGGAGGTTTTTACCCTAACAAACATGTTTTTGGGTGACAGGGGAAACCCAGAGGAAATAAAACTCATCCAAACATGAAGACAGAAACATGCAAACTCCACACAGAAAGGCCCACACGGTCCCGGAATGGAACCCAGGTGTTCTTGCTATGAGCCAAGAGCGCTAACCTGTCAGCCACTGTGTCACCAGTGATAGTGATGGACTTGATGTTCGAGTATCACACTTGTCGTTATGGAAGCGTCACCTTGTTAATGATTTTTGAAAGAATCATCCTTTCATTATTTTACATTTACTTACTTTTCTACTTAAATGTAAATGAGCAAACCAGGGACTCAAGGTAAACCGTTTTACAATCTTCCACTTAGTGATTCATTATTATTATTATTATTATGAATAATAATAATAATAATAATAATAATAATAATAATAATAATAATAATAATAAAATGTATGTATAAAAGCACTTTACATTTTTTGATAAAAACCTCAAAGTGCTACAGCAGAAGACAGTGTAATTAAAAATACTTAAAAGATCAAATAAAACAATATAATCGAATAAAATGTGGAGTAAAAACAAATGAGACAAATGAGAGGTTATGAGTAAGTTTTCCTAAAAATAAATAATATAATAAAACATTTTTGAAGGTGTCTTCTGTCTGTGGGGTTCAAAGTGGTCTTGGCAGGGCATTCCACAGACGAGGAGTAGCAGCTTTTGCTTTTTTTTACAGAAAATTTTGTCTTTTCCTATATCTAATTGTCAGAGTAAATTCAAAGGTTACTATATCACAGTGGCAGATCCAGAAAAAAATGGAGGGGTGGGATGGGTTGGTGGTCGGTACATATACATATGAAATATCCTTCTCTGAATTGTTATATTCCTGCTTGCTTTGTTTGTGGAAGACACTGTGCATTACAGTCATGTTTCACAAGACAATACTTTAATCTTAATGAACCATGACGCTTAGACACAAACATCACATCCCAAAAAATACCAAGACCATTAGATAACAAACAGGTCTTCTCCTAAGATAATGGAGAGTTTTCTTAGAAAAAACCAACATGGAAGACCAGGTTTCCATTCTTAGTCAAAGCAGCATTTTTTTTCTGCAGATTTTCAAATGGGGGACATGATGCCAAGGACATTGGTAGATAAATCCACTAATGTATCAAAACGGATGAAATGGCTTCTACAGCAAAATATCATTAACTGAACATAAATACAAGTGTCCACAGTCATTGTCACTCATCAGACTCTATAGTTTTCACTGGTGAATCAGTGTTAACTATAGTGTCCCTGAATGTCCAAATGGGTCATACCTGACGATATTAAAAATGGTATTTTTTACCTCAGTTATTGACATGTATTTATAGGATGAATGGTTCAACAGTTATTAAATGTCTTACACAGCAGTCTTTGACAGTTTAAAGACTTTTCCTAAATGTCGCTGTTGTACCAAATAAACCAAGTTAAATTATTATTTCATTATTTGAAACCATTACTAGTCCTAAATGACCCCTGTTCCATCTTTTTCTTCAATGTGTTGCACAGTAATGTGAGAAACAGATGAATATATTCACAAATATAATTAAGATGACAAGACATAACCTGAAATACATTTTGTTCCTACCATCTACAATTGAATTTAAGTCAAAGTACTATGGGTTACATTTGTGATACTGTTCCAACTATGTTGTATTTGGGTTTCGTATGAAATCATTCAACAAAAACAGTACACCAGACTGGTAGATACCTGTCAAAGTTGATGTAGAGGTGGTTGAACAGGTTTGCTCTCCCTACATCATCTCTTGCACTGATGCTTTTCATCTTTCAGCCTGTCATGGTTTTCATTCTATCCCAGACCTCCTTTATGTTGTTTTCTGGCAACTTATTCTCAACCATCTCTCTGTATGACCCTTTTACCTCCCTCAGCTGGACCTCAGTGGACTCTAAGCAGTTTATTCAGCTTCAAGAAGCCAGTTCCAGTAGGTTCATGTTGAGGCTGGTTGCTTTTCAACTAAAAGCTTTTTCTGAGAGGTGGACCAGGTTATGGTGAAATTTCCTCAGTAGTGAGTTGTATGCAACCCTACCATTAGAAGGAGGAGAGCTATTGTCCTGTTTTTACAATGTGGGATAGTCTACATACTGACATAAGTAAGAGAGTATCAAATCCATAGTATTTTACAGATGTCACTATGATGACCTTGTGATTTTGTTTTTCCAGCCCTACAATGGTCACATGTATGAATCTCAATGCAAACAGAGTTCCCTGAGGACACATCATCATCATCATCATCATCAGAAAGTAATCACCAGCAGTTCAATGTACTGGCAGGAAAACCTTGACTTACTGGCAAATTCCGTGGTTTGTGCAGTCTGGTATTTATCAAGAGTGCACTGTTGCTCTTGCCACATATTTTAGTGTCCAGGTCAGTCCCATAGAATGAGTCTTGGGTTGACCATGTTTGCTTTGGTGATGTTGTGTTAGCTACAATTCTTTGAAGCACAGATTGCACCACAAGCAGGTTCTCACAAGCTCTGCATTGACTGTAGCTACACTTCAGACTACAAAATGGGAAGCAGTGAGGTGACATGATTGTTTTCATTCCAAGCACAAGCAATATTTCTTCCAGTTTTGAACTATTCACTTTCATGAAAGAAACCATAACCACAGGATGCAGAGCATGCATGAGGTACAATTAGAAAAAAAAGATTAGATTTCTAAAGCACTTTTCAAGGCACCCAATGCACTTTACATTATTGATCCATTATTCATTCACTCTCACATTCTCCCTCTCATAGTGGTAAACTACATCTATAGCTACAGCTACCCTGGGGCAGACTGACGAAAGCATGGTTGTCAATTCATGCCTACGGCCCCTCCGACCACCACCAAACATACATACTGCCTCCTGTGCTGTGTGAGTGGCACAGGAGGCAGGGAGTATGAAGTGTCTTGCCCAAGGACACAACAGACTGACTCAAACAGTGGAATTCCAACTGTCAATATATCCTAAATAACAAGAAATAATGAGTGAGCAGCAAAAAGACAAACATAGACAAGGGTTGCTGAATAGGCTGCCACGTGTTTGGCCCTTATACTGTGAAATGTGAACAGAGGTGTCGTCAGCCTGCGGATTTTTGTGGTTCCCAGACAAATAAATAGAGCTTCAAGGGCTGAAGGGTTAGCTAATACTAAATGCTAGTTTATTGACACAATACGACAGTAAAGTTCAACAAATACTTAGTTAACAGTCATTTACAGCTGATCTGTTGGACAGATACACTTTTTATTGAATAATCAGAAGTTCTGAAGGTCCAATTCAACAGATACAAGAACTGTTGTACAATGTCATTTTCCATAAAATCTTAATAACAGATCAGCAGTTCAAACAATGGATGTCATAACATATTCAAGGGTCCAAATAAAATTAACTGTATAATATGTGTTTTGCTATAATATGCATTTTGGTGCCTGGGGGGTGGGGCAGCAGGTGTGAACTGATGAGATTAGGGAGGTGTTATCTACAGAGTTTTATAACCCACCATGTCCTCCACCTCCACATAAATTGCTTTTGCAATAAGGTGTACCCCCCCCCCCCCCCCCTTTTTTTTTCTTTTCTTTTCAGGGACAGGGTAGGTGGCAGGTAACCTGACTGCAGGTAACCTGACCAGATGTATGTATGGCTGCTTGTATCTTACACCTGGGAAAGCACTATTAGCTTCTCTTTGTTAAGGCGGGGTTGTCAATCAAAATCATTCGCCCTCATTGGAGAAACCAGGTGCTTCTCATTTTGAATGATGTACTACTTCAATGAATCACATCGAAGCCAGCAAGTAACTTAGATGGTACAAGTAGAAGCTCTTAACAAACCTGGCCATAACATCCTTGCCACCAATAAATTATTTCAAAACTGTTCTGTTCATCTTTTAAACAATCAATAGTAGTAGCTTTGACAACACCGTTGAAATGGCAGAATCAAAGCCGAGATCAGTCTCCTCCATGCTAGTTAACATGTTTTTCAAAGCTACTGTGCCTTCGTCATAACTGTTACAATCACACCCAGTGATTCTGATTGGTCCGTCCACAATTTGGCCGGAGACAACAGAATGTCTACTGTACTTTACCAGACCCTCGTGTGAAACTCACAAAGCTGAGCGGAAACACACAAGGGTCAGCAAAAGCCAGGCTAGGTGGCAGGGGGGTCATGATGCCATTAGCGGGACTTCAAAAAAGAGGCACTGAACATTGGCCTCAATTTGGGGTCAATGTGCAGGCCCTGTGGGTTCCCCAACCATGGTTCAAGCTGAAGCAGCATTAGAAAAGATCAACCATATTTTATTTCTATGTATCTCACCACTTTTGCTGCTCTTGTCACCATACATCACAAACAAGGGTGTACAAAATATATAAAAACACTCTATAAAAATAATGATCTTCGTGCACTCAGTGCACTCTTTCTGTGTTCAGTCATTCACTTTAACGCCCAAGAGCTTTTTGAGAAGATGCTGATCCACAAATTCCCATGGGTTTAGTGGAGTGGACCGTAGCCAGTGGAAATTGCAAACAAACATTGGAGCTGCTGTGTCTGATATAAGCATAAACAACCTCAAAGTCCTCATTCTCACACATCACATCTGTGTGTACGACTGTGCATGTGCTTGAGTGAAGAAAAAGTAGGAGAAAGTGAGAAAGTGTGTGAATGAGTGTGTGTTTCAATGCAAGACCTAGAAGGCGTTACAGCATTAGATTTATGAAGGCATTCACAGTAACACTGGCAATAAAACAAAGATCCCAGCTCCTGTCAAAAGTTCATATTAAGTCTTATTGTGGCAAGACAGTGTGGGAGTGAGGGAGATAGTGTGAAAAGATGGCGGATTGTAAAAAGAGAGGTAGGAACAGATAAAGGGGAGAAAGGGAAAAAAAAACACAAAGCAGGGAAAACAAGACAAAAAACCTTTTAAAAGTTGTGAGATAGAAACATTAAATGATGGGCCAAAAACAAAAAAGGCACTGACAAAAAGAAAAAAAAAATTCACACAGCAATTCTGAGCAACAGCTACTAACTCTCCCTTCCTCTTGTGTCTCTCCACCCATTGGTTTTAGTGGCCATGCCCACACCACATTATGGGTCCCTGGGTTTTTTATAATAGCTGGGTGTGTTCTGATCCCGCACTAAAGTCATTGGCAGTTAAATCCCATTCCTAATTAGTGGTGAGAATCTGAATGGAAAAAAGACGACGCAGATCAGCTGAGGAACAATTAAACATTACTAAGGGAAAACAACATTTTAAGTCTATATTTCACATCATGTTGTGTGACGGTGCCACATAAGCATGCATCATCTTTATTTCTCATGCTTTATCTCTATGTAATTAGGCTTAATATATATTTATTATTATTATTACTCTCTATATATAAAACTCTTATTTTGAGACTGAAATCAACTTGGCAATTTGAGTCCTGATATTTTGGATATGGATAAATAATAAATAGAAAAATGAAAATCAAAAACATAAAAAGATTAGATGACACACCCCCACCCCAACCCCCATTGGCCAAAAATATTGTAGGAGCTATATATTGTCACTGGTGAGTTATTCTTCTTTGATTTATTTAGACTAGTAACCATGGAGATATTGTATGTAGGGTTTGGGTCACATGGGGATGACACCCACACAGTTAGGGAGGTGAGTCACCTGCATGGAGGGAAGGATGGCCAGTCTCGGTAGCCACAATTTTTGTTGACCGTTTTTTTGTTCAATTTACTTTCCTTTTACACATTCACCAACAGCGCAGACTGCCCTCCTGTGTGTGTAACATGAGGCTGCCTTAAAACATTATATCATATGGAATTCACATTGGACTAAAGTGAACTTTTTGGAAAGTGCCAAAAAGCTGTCACCTACACAGCAGGACCTAAACTAACTTTCCAAGCAACCTTTAAAAAGATCAGAAGGTTGCAATAAATATTTTTGCCCGGCGTGCTGGTCTCGACTTGCTAAACCTAGCATTAGCCACACCAGGCTGGCTAACCCGGCTTACCAATCACAAAGCAAGGTTTTTTGTTTTTTCCCAGTGTCTGGGCGGGAATGACAACGCAGCCCTGCGACCCTGAGAACAGCACAACAAGGAAGATGGCTACGGCTAGAGAGCAGCGGCCGTTTGGCTCAGCTTTGGAATGGGTTTTAGAAGACTTCAACTTGGGGATTTGCATTGAAAGACGAACAGAAAGAGGTGCTCCATTCATTCCTCTTGAAGAAAGATGTTTTTGGTGTTTTGCTGACTAGCTATAGCAAAAATTTAACATACCAGTTTGCATCGCTTGTAGCAAAAAGGCTAATCTGACTTGTTTATCTCCCACCATTTTCCGTCACTCTGAGAATAGTCACAGTTACGTTGATTGGTCATAGCGTTGGCCTATACCTGCACAGACAGTTTAAACCACATTACAGTTTTGGTCCCACCCACAGCCCTGAGCAGCTGCTAGCCTTCTACTCGTGCAGATCCAGATTATAGTTTGCAATTTATAGTCTGTTTTGCCTAAGCTAGTTATTTAAGGCATAAATATAGATATCTGCCACAGGGTCTGTCCAATATTCCGACATCCCAATGTTCTACTGTGTGGCTGTGAAAGAGATAATACCCCCCGTAACTCCATCTGCCATCATTGAGGTACTTGAGACAGATTTTTCAGATACCAAACCAAGTGACAGTCATATATCACAACAGGATATCCAGTTCCTCCAAATCCTAAAAGAAAGAATTCATCCAAATGAGCATGGTCATCTTGAAATGCCTCTGCCATTTAAATCACGCCCCCAGCTTCTAAACAACAAGAGTCTGGCTGAGCTGTCAGAACATTGGGATGTCGGAATAGTGCCATTATCCCATCTGCCACAATTGAAGACTGGGAATGTCATTCTAGATGATCAAGACTGTGAACATAAACATTGCAAAATTAATAGTATTAATAGAAAATAATTACATTCTAACATATAATACAGCACGTCTATAGATAATGTACAAGCTTTTGCTACTGCAAATGAAAGTGACGTCACATGGGGTCACTCATGTAAAGAATGTTAGGAATGACATCTGTAAAAGCCTCAGTGTTGACACAGTTATAATTTATACTCAATACTGGAAATTAGATGAAAAAAATACAGGACAGCAGGGGGTAATATGCATTATATACATGGATACAAGAGTCTGTGGGCTGCATTTCACAACAAAGCAAGATTTTACTGAATAACATTATGTTCATCTGCAGTACATGGAGAAAAAAAATGTCTGAGAATGGTCTGAGAAGTGTATTACATTGAATACAACCACGAAAGGGTTCATAAAATATGTAAAAATATCTGTCTGTATGTGTTAACATAATATCATAGTCAGCAATGTTATTTATATATTACAAAAGGGTGCTTTCTGACTTTAGGGGTAGAATGATATACATATTCCCACATGACCAACTTGTATTATATATATTCTAGTTGAAGAAAAAGTTAATTTAGCAAAGGTTTTTTTCCTTAATTAATCTTTTTTTTTTTATTGTATTGATTTTATTGTAATCAGTGTGTGTGTCCGCACACAGACATATCATATCAAGATATACTGATTTTTTTCCTCTTTTATTCCTCCTATTTATTTAGAATTGGCGAGATATCAATAAAAAAAAATTCCTTCAAATTTATATTTAGAGGCAGTTGACATGCTGACATCATCACATGAATAGATATGATGACATCAGCTGGATCAGTGTGGGATGGGGTGTGTTGTGCCTGGCACCACTGGTAATAGTTAGATAAGGGTTAGGGTCAGCCAGACCACCCGGTGGTAATAGCTGTCTAACATTCACATAGAAAATCCACATTTTAGACTACTGTGTAGAGTTTAAAACACATTATACCTTGATCTACTGAAATCCCATATGTTCATGTTCCAAATGTATTTGTCTTCATGGAGTTCAGACTGTGAGGAGTCTTAAAATTGCGTCTTGCATGTGCCAGGTGGTGATATTTGTGTGCACAAAAAGATTCTTGAGGTGGAAATGATTAAATACGTATGTGGAGCTGAAGTTAGAAATAAGTATATGCAATTCCTTAAGATTCATCATTGTGAGCATTTGTGAAATAATTTTTATTGTATTCAAGTTACTTGGTATTAATGTGTGAATACATTTGTGACTCTGTACAATTATAAAACCTTTAACATATTTGTAAATCCAGATCTTGAAAGGTAGTTTCTGTCATATCCAATATCTGTGTTATTTTTGATAACTGTAATTTTCAGAATTCTATGAAGCTTATTCCACTTAACTGCAAAATGCACATATTTCTTTGCCAGGTGTTTTATCGAGACAATTCCGGAAAAAAAAAAAATTGTAAGAAACATAAAATATGATGAGACCTTTGTCTTCTGTGCTTCTTTTAGCTCCACTCATCAGGCATAAGAAATAAAAGACTTTATAGATAATAAGAGAGACTCAAACATCTCAAGGCTGATGTTACCTACGTAATGTATTGCATTTTATTAGAATATGCTAAAATACGAACAGACTGTACAAACATACACATATAATCTCTAAATTTTTCAGTATATATAATTCATAGTTCCAAGGGAAGTATGTTGTTTAAAGTTGCTCCTGCTGGAAATAGAACATGGCAGAGAGAAACTTTGAACTTCTGAAAGTATCAGTATCAGTAATGTGAAACATACAGATCCACATCAGTTCATAGCACACACAGTGATTAGTGTTGACAATTCTGTCTGTGCTGGTTCTGTTGTCCTTCTCAAATTTTATTACGGGAAACTGAGAAATCGTCATTAAAGGATTGAAGCTACAGGACAATGGTGACTTTCTGAAGGTTTATTTTCTCAGTCCAATGGCCCTTTTGACATCCTGATGAAGGTTTGAAGCCACAACATGTTGAAGTGTTTATTTTTTTCAAGTTCTACACATGACCATACCATGAGAATAAAGGTATTTTAATACTGAAAGAGAGTTTTCTTCATATTTGTCACCTACTTTATGAATCCATTTTTTCAAAGAGCACCTAAACAAACTTTTTGTTTTGATGCTAGTTGTTTCCTTCTTATATTTTTAAACTTTTCAGAGGGGGGCATCACCACACGTGTGGATATTTTGTAGTTCAAATAGGGTTATATGGAACTGGCGACTGGCTGTACCCCGCCTTCGCCAATTGTAGCTGGATTACGCCCCCAGTGACCCCTATGACCCTAGTGAGGATTAAGTGGGTTCAGATGATGATACAAGATATGGTTATATGAATATATTATTACCATAAGGTAGAATTTCAGTTTTGTTGTTTTTGCTAGTATGGGCGTGCTAATGCTAGTATGATCATTTATAAATGGGTACTGTAGTATTGGTGTATATGAGAGTGAGGATTCTATAAATTTTTATATAGTTATATCTGCTATACATTGATATTCATATACAATAATATTTGCTATCTAGAGATCATAGGGCATGTGCATGTATATGTCATTTTGTTTTACTTAATATTTGTGTATCATTATTGTTGCTTAATTTGCATTTATTGCAGTTTTTACTTGTACAAAATAATGATTTCAAACAAATGTGTTCTTTTTGCTGAGTTTGTTTGGGAGGATGTAAATGTGCAATCAAACTCTGATTTGGTCGGTCGTGTCGTTTGTTATTTGAGATAAACATTAAAATATCCTGGTAAATACGCTTTAATAACTGAATTTACATGAAGGTGACGTACAATGTCAGACGGATTCTACGGTATGAAGGGAGCAAAAGAGAAAGTTAAGTTAAGAGAGTGGAAGCTCCGGAAACATACAAACGAAAAAAGTAAAGTTTGGGACACACTCACTGAGATTTTTAAAGATGATGAGCACCTCCCAGTGTTTTTTCTTTTCTGTGGAAACTGGGTTCAAATGTCTCTTTGGGTGTTACAGGTTGTCGACCCCAATGACATCAGATTTTAACACGGAAATAAATACAGGTATGTGAGTAAGGTCATGTGACGTTCATAAAGACCATTGATTACGTTTTTAAAATGTGGGTCAGGTTCATCCTTTTCAAATATATTTCTTGCGGTCTGAGTTGTGTGCCCGACAGTTAAAAAAGCTGTCAGTTATGGGTCGTTTGTACATCGACCCACACACCACTGATACATATATATATATATATATATATATATATATATATATATATATATATATATATATATAAATTATAAATCACAGGATCAATGAGAAAAACAATTTCATTAACAAAATCAAAAGATTACAATCTAGAAATTAGAATGCACAATATAATTATTCCTTCAGGTTTTCCACATCCTTCTTTTGAGTTTTTTAGGTTCACTATTTTAGAACCGTTGCTTTGACTCCTTAGCCTCAGGGGTCCATATATCAAAAAAAGTGTCCTACCAGGATGTTGGTAGGCTGATGCAGGTAGGCAGATGTAACCAAAAGTAAAACTACCCAATCTGGCAAACAAGTTGAGAGATGTGGGGGTGTTTGTTTAAATATGCTTTGGACAGGAAGTGGGGCGCTGTTTAAGACAGGTTACATTATGATCCGAAAATCATTGCTCCAATCTGGTCATTCAGTGAGTTGTAGCAGCAGAAAAATAATACTATTAATACTGTTTTATGACATCATTCATGTCATGTTGCCCTTGGACTGGATCTTTTCTTTTGTCCATTTAAGTGCATGTTGGTTGTATTGTGTTCTACTGTTCAGTAATTGTTTTTGTTTTTTAAAATCTTTTACCTGATGTTATTCTGGTTACACAGGTGTATAGCGTGTGTATATTGTCATGTAGGATTACCATGGCAACACAGATGGGATAGCAACTACTGTACAGCTGTCAATTACATAATTCACCCCTATGTCACTGAAAACACCTGCGATTAATCACTCACATCAAAACTCTATGCTGTCAAAGAGTAAAACTTCTGTACAGTCAAGAAGAGGAGCAGGAGTCTCATTTCCTCTCACATTACATTTTGTTTTTTGTTTAGTTTTTTTTTCCATTATTTTCTATTAATTTGTATTTAATCAAGTTGCAAAGGAAACCTCTTCAAAACAGCAGTGATAGAGTCACATCATCACAGTTTTACAATAATAAAAGCATTTGCAAGTGTAGAAAATAATATGTATAATCCATAGAAACATTTACTCCAGACCGTCATTCTAACAGTTACAGATTAAAGAGTTTTAACACTCTCTTTAAAATCAAGGGAATCAATATTTGTAGATCAAGCTTAGACTGACACACATCAGGAGTTGAGAACCTAAAATATTTTCATCTTTACCTTTGGAATAAACAGTTTAAAAGTGTTCATTGAGCAGAGATTGAAAATGTAATGATTCCAGGTTAACAGTGAACATAAATAAGAAGGAAGTTTCCTCAAAATTGCTTTATAAATTAAATATGAATTAAACTATGCTGAAATGTAATTATACTTTTAATTTTTTTTTTCAGTTCTTCTCATTTTCTTTTTTTTTTTTTACCTGTTGCTCTTGCTCTAAACTCTATTTTATTCATTACCTTCCCAACAGAGTTCTTTTCGGTGTTATGCTAGGAGTCCAATGTGCTGACTCGCTGCGTGGCTGTGATGTCAATGCGCTGGTATTCGCCTCTGTCTCTGGAGGGGTGGAAGGGCGAGTTCAGATTTTGATTGACAGGTGGTGAGTCAGGCCACTGAGTGTGAAATGTGTGCTGAAAGCAAAAAAAAGCAAGACGGAAGGAACGGGAGATTATGACTGACTAACTGTACCGACTGAGCAATTAGAGTGAGATTAATTGGCTGGTTGTCATTTTATTGGACTCTTATTAGCCAAGGTGCTTCTCTCAGGAAACCATTTAAACATAAGCTAATTGATGTAATTGTTTTGGAGATGACAGAACTCCTGTGGTATAACAGAACGCTGCAGTTTTTCCGCTGTGGGTTAACAATGAACTAAATGGTAATTGACAAAATGTTGAGAGTGAAATGAATAGAAGCAACAGAAGCCAGAAAAAAAAAAAAAAAAAAAAAAAGACATGAAACAGAGAAGAAAACCAGAAACGCTAAAACAACTAATTCAGTGAAAAGAAAGAAACAATGATGCATGTGAGCTTGTGTGCGTGTTTCAACAGCATGGGACTGAGGTCATGGAAATTTAAGTGCCCGTGTGTTTTGGTCTGGATTAGCCTGGACATGCCTCTACTCTTGCTCTAACGCTTCTTTATCACAGTCACACACACACACACACACACACACACACAAGGTCAGGCATGGAAATTAAAAGCAAAATGACCTTGCTGGGAAACTTATATAAACCACTTAAATAGATTTCAGGATTTCCAAATGATTCGCCCAAAGCACTAACACATATCACTCTATATATTCTTGTAGCTGAAACTCATTGTGTATTTATGATCTTAGTAACTCATCCACTTTAAATGTTGATACCACTTTTAATATTTAACATGTGGTGAATGTTTGATTATTTGTCTATAATTCATGTAATACTTACTACATTATAAAAAAGAAATACATGAGCATATATATATTTTTAAACCTCCCTATCTGTATAATTTGAACCTGCCTGTTGGAACATTTACACTGTGAATATCACTATAGGAGATCAGAAGGACTCAGCTTCTAAAATAAGCTGTCAAGGAGATTAGATGCCATCACCAGCATCCAGGATTTTGCCAGAGTTCGATGTATCATTCATTAAAAAGACATCAAATAATGTGACAAAACGATAGCAAAGTATGTGTTTTTTCCTCAGATACGATATAAACCAATTAAGAATAGTGTCTTTTGTTGTAAAATCTCAAAGATGATCAGTCTGATAAACAAGCAGAAGACCCGTAGATGTAAGAATATTCTCTTGTATCTAGTATTGAAAGAGGATCCTTTGTAACATCAATCGCAGTAGTTTGTTTTCAATCAGAATTAGACTTAACATTTAGAGGTTGGGTTCATTATCTTATTATCTGTGAGATGCAGGGACAGAGTCAAATTAGATGTATTTTACAGTTTTTATCAGCTTTTAAACAGCTTGAACAGCTTTTCCTGTCCTACAGTGTCCTACAGTGGTGGGAAAAAAAAGTTTTTGGGAATCCCATGTATTTGTCATATCGTCAGCTTCATACCATAATTGCCTAAGTCATTTTTTTGTGTTTTCGGAAAACGAGAAAAAACACATTTTCTAAAAGTCATATCCATATTTTTTTCATTGATTTTTTCACTGAACATTCAAGTAGATGAGAAGAAAAGTATGAAAAAAGAACAAAACCTACCATCATTTGTTTTATGAAATAAAATTGACTTAGGCGGATTATGCCTTTGACTTAGGCAGTTTTTCTGAGAACATTTTTCATTTTTTCTGCCATTTTGCATACATTCAAACTGCCCAAGTCAAACAGTTGGTAGCAAAACTGCCTAAGTCAAATGGTAAAACTGCCTAAGTTAAATGAATGACTTGGGCAGGAATGTTTTTGCACTTGTTTTTTTTTTTTTTTTATAAGTGTTCTGATTGGTCAATGACATAGGTAGAAAGACAGGATGATGCAGCAGTGTTAGGGGAGTAAAGTTATGCAAAAATCTCAATTTGACCAAAAATTTACTTAGGCAATTATGGTATGAGGCTAACGATATGTAGAATTAAGTATCTTATTAAAAAACACTATGTGCATATTTAAATGAATTGCAGTTTTGTAAATAAGTAACATGAAAGAAATGCCTATGAAATGTTTTCGGCTAACGATATGTTGCATTAAAAATCATTCTTAAGTGATTGAAATGATCTCTTCTGCACATGCTCTGTTCTGTCGAAGTCAAAACTGGATGTTTCAACAGAAAAAAGCATCCAGGACATAACATTGAAACTGTCAATAATTTTGTTTTTTTTCCCTTTATAAACAATTAGCAAAAGAGGAAAAAAGGTGCATATGTTTGTGTGATGTAGCCACATCTTTTGAAAGGCAAAAAACACACAAAGAATTTCTGCGAATATTTGATGATTATATTAGAAACCGTGTACAATTTTAAGTGTGTGGAAACGTTTTTCCACAACTGTATGTCTTTAATGTATGATGGTGTATTAGGGTCACATAAGAAAATAAAAACGAGAATAAGGTGATAGCTTTTAAAAAAGTCATTATTTAACAAGAATAAAGCCATTATATTTCAAAAATAAACTCATTCAGTAATATAATGAGAATAAACCAAACCTGTGAAAGCTCATTTTAATGTTCTTAGACTAATAATAATATATTGATGATGGGCTAAAATGTTCAGTATTTCATATAAACCATAATTGAAAGATGAGTGTACTCAAGTTTATTCTCAAAATGACTTTATTTTCAAAATATAACAACTTTATTCTCATTAAATAATGATTTTTTTTTTTAAAACTACCACTTCATTCGCAGTATATAATTGCTTTAACCTCAAAATATGTACATTTTTCTCATTAAATAATGACTTTATTCTCATTAAATAATGACTTTATTCTCATTAAATAATGACTTTATTCTCATAGCGAAGAGGGTTTTTTTTTTTCTTACGTGCCGTTAATACACCATCGCAGTAATGAATGTTTTATTAGGAAAAAAAAAAAAGAGTAATATTGTAAAATTGTAAAGTTTGCAGAATTTAAGCAAGTGTAAAAACTAGATTTTAGACTCTGTGAATTACTGATGAACTCGTCTTTTAAGTGCTCGACATTTGCCAGAGAGATAAAATCCACCCACCACCTGGAATGTATTACAGTGGGTTACAGTTATTTCCCTCAGTGTACAGGAAATGGTTTATTTCTCCCTAGTAGAGCCTGTCCTGACCAAGGAAGCGGCAAACCACATGAAGCTAGAGTCATCCAGGCTGTTTACACACAGTAATTTGCACAGGTGAGAGAGGACAGGGCGCTGGGTGGAATACAGCAAAGCCTTGTTTATTCCTCACCACTAGAGGATGGAAGTCATTTGGAAAAGTCATGAATTCAGTTCATTGATCTATTCCAGACTAAGATTTGTACAGCTTTAAAATCACATATGTTAAATAAATGTTGTTTAAATAGTTGTTCAAGGCGGAGTGCATTAAAGGCAGTATTACTATATTAATACGAACAGCTTTAACAAAAACAAGCAGAGGTGGAAAGTAACTAAGTAAAAGTACTTCATTACTGTACTTACTGTAAGTAGAGTTTTTAGGTATCTGAATTTTTACTTCAGTATTTTTTTTTCCTGGCAACTTTTTAGTTTTACTGCCTATATTTTTGTGTAAATAGCTGTATTTTATACAGTCTCTGAATAGATTCATGACTACTACTGTAAACAGACCGACAACACTGACAGTATAAAAATAAGTCACTTCAGAAGGTAAATCAGTGGAGGAGAGAAACTGTGACTTTATATATTATAGTTATATGAATTTTTATCTCACAATTTTGACTTTTTATATTAGAATTTTTTACTTTTTATGTCACAATTTTGACTTTTTATGTCACAATTTTGACTTTTTATCTCACAATTTTGACTTTTCATATCATCATTTTGACTTTTTATCTCACAATTTTGACTTTTTCTCTTAAATAATTTATTTTTATCACATAATTCTAACTTTACAAAAAAAAATCTCCTCATACTGTTTTATCTAAATTTTTCCCCAAAATGTAATGCCCATAGCCACAAAACTAAGTAAATTCACTGCACTTTTCTCAATATTTTCTAAATGTCCTGCCAATATCCACAAAACTGAGTACTGTGACCTGATCAAACACATTTTCTATTTTAAAGGCTTTATTTTTAAATATTTTTGAAACTTTTATGATTTTTTTTGGTTAAATAAGTATTACAGAATCTCATCCATGGGCAAAAAAAAATGCAGTTTTACTTTTACTTTTGTACTTTATTACAATGGAGAAGTTGTACTTTTTTACTTTTACTTAAGTAAAGGAGTTGAATCAGTACTTCTAATTTATTGCATTTTTTCACAGAAGTAGCTGTACTTCTACTTAAGTACAGAATGTGAGTACTGTGAGTACCTCTGGTCTAGATCTGGTTTGAATTTTTTTCTTCCTGTTTTCCTGTGTTTTCCTGTGTCCTGTTTTTAGCTACCACTATGTGGATGTTACACCACTGTGGGCGTACCAGATACTGTAGTTGAATACCATTACCAGAACTGAGCCAAGTTGAGTAAAGTCAAGACGACTTGAGCAGATACTGACAGTGGAAAAGCAATATGAGTCATAGCTCTCATAAGTCTTATTATTGAGGGACAACAAACCTGGAAAAACCTGTGCTTTATATAAGTTTGAGGAGTGGTGGGTGCCCCTCAGACATGGAGTAACTTAAGGTTTGTAATCCCTCATTTTTATTTTTATTTTCATTTTCCAGCCCTTTAATATGACCACATGCCTGATATTTTCAACACTGGCTACGTTTTAATTTAATGTTTTAATTCCAAATAATTATACTAAATAAAATAATTCAGAATTAAATCTATTTCTTTCGTGATTACATGCACATGTTAATTCCAAATAAAAGTTTCCATGGGTAACGGGTGTATTCTGCTTTAGTTAATTGTGTTATAGTTCAGACTCTGAGTGTCTTGTTTTGTTAGTTTTTGTGTCTTCCTGTTCTTTCTGGGCTTTTATTTTGTCATGTTAGTTCATGTTCACTCTGTGCTGTTTTACTTCCTGTCACCAGGTGTTTGTCAGATGTGAGTTTGTCGTTGCTTCTCATGCACCAAATAAGTAATAATCTGTTGTCATGGATCCCCTCGTGTATGACCTGTTTCTGCTTATTTGGTTTCTCAGTCTGTTTCTGCTCCTTGTCTGTGTTGTTTGCTCCATCTGGACCTTTGGTACTGGACCCTGTTTCTGTCTCTGACTTTTGAATTCGCCATTTGGATTTTCCTGTTTTCCTGGACCCTGGCTCTGACCCTCATCTGGTACCTGGTAATGTTTTTTAGATTGCTCTTTTTATGCTCTGCTGGCTCTCTGGTTCTGACCCAGTTCTTTCCCCTAACCTGCTTCCTAGTTACTGTTTGTGACGCAGCCCTACTGACCGTCTCTGTGACAGTGACTATTTATATCACACCATTTAATGTACATTCTTATAATAAATTCATCTTTAATCCACTTCTGTGTCAGAGTTCTGCATTTGGATCCCTCTGTGTTCTGAAAGACTGTATTACAATGGGCTTTAAGAGCGGGAGGTACAGAGGGTTCTGATTGGACAAAATGTCCCCTTAATGCCTGGATGCCTATCTGAAGGAAAAGATTGCATTCTCTTCCTGTTTTGCTTTAATTCCAACTAACAACATGGAAGGACAGACACTACATGTGATTTTTTTACATTTATTTTTGTAATAATTATGAAGCAGCAGCTCGACTGAATCAACCATAGGAATAAACATAAGAATGTTGAGCTGGCAGCACAGAATATGTGCGTCATCAATGTGAAATATGTCCATCATTGCGATGAGACCAGGAGCATGAGCAGAACGCCAGGAATAATATTAATCTGAGGAATTATCAAATTCAGAATTAAGATCGGAATAAACTAACTAAAATTAACTAAAATTAGGTGTTTACATGGTTCATTTTAAAGTGGAATTAACTTTTATTCTGAATCAAACAGGAATAAAAACCGTCATGTAAACAGGCCCACTGTACCATATTCACCTGTATGTTTTCACTCACTCTTTTAACCTCCATTAGCTTCACAAATTACTTTTACCTTGTTCTTCCTTCATCTTTCACTTGTAATCAATTTTTCTATCCCTTTTCAAGGTTACTGGAGATTATGTTCTGACTTGATTTTATCTTCTGCCTAAATACCCACCATCCATCCCTGGCTCTATGGATTTGACTATCTTATGAGGTTATTCAGATTGTTTACAACCTCCCCCTCCCTACCCTTCCTCCTCCCTCTATTCTCCACTCATTCATTCATCATTCATCACTGATGATCATCCATCACTGATGCAGCCATTCCTCCATCTTAATCATCTGTCTTTGGTAGAGGTTGTTTATATCTGCTTGACTCTCCATGCCATGCTGTTTACTGGCTGTCCTTGTTACCTGGACTCTCCTTCAACACTTCAGCCTGACCCAGTTCTTGTAACTTCCATTCTTTTCCATCCATCCATCTAGAATTTCACAGCAACATTTCTGATGCTTGTATGATGTAAAAAACCACCGTGTTCCTCCCATTACTCAATCCAGGTCTATAACATTCCTATTCCATCATTAGGGCCTACACTGGAAAGACAAAAAGACAGTGGAAATAATGCCAAAAAGTTGTAAAATTTCAATATAAAAAAAAAAAAAGTGAGTGAAAATACAATGCAAAGTTGTTTATCTGTAAATATTTTTGTAGTAAGGATAAAATCAAACATAGGTGTGATTTGTACAGGAAGATTATGTTAACAAAACCAGATTTGCATGTATAAATGATAGTTTTATATTGTTTTGAGCAAAGAAAACTGTAAATTGAAAAAAAAAAATTCTGCCATTTAAATTGCAAGACCATAATGTTACCTGGTGTTACTTTCTATATAATATTTTTGAAGTAATTTATCACCATTTATTATAATATTAATATTATAATATACACTGACCTTA
>CM035798.1:34804236-34954236 GCA_020466265.1 Siphamia tubifer | reverse complement strand
AGACATAAAAACAAATTAGATTGTATTTTTAGATGATAAAGGGTGAAAATCTTATTTCAAGAAATCTTACCAAGATCATTTACCATTTGTTCCATTGGCTAATTTTTTGTTGTTGTTGTTGTTGTTGTTGTTGTTGTTGTTGTTGTTGCTTGCTTGCATTAAGCAAAAAAACAAAAACAAAAAATTAAGAAGTAATTGTTTTTATTGACTAATGAATTTGTTTGTTTCAAATTAAAATTATCTTTGTAAGATTTCTTGAAATAAGGTTTTAAATATATATATTGTTTACTATTTAGGTGATTATGTCTAATTTTAAGACTGAAAAATACACTTTGTAAGATTTGGATTTTTGGAGTGATGATGTTTTGAGCAACATCATTCTCCAGCTCTGCCCATACAAAGACGGTTTCTGTTGTATCCACAAAAGTTTGTATTGCATAGGTCATTTTCAGTCACAGAAACTGTGTCCCAAAGCGGTTCCATTTAAAAACATCAGTTTCACATTTTTACCTATAAAACCAAACCACAACTTTTGGGAAAGCACCTTTATTCTTTGCTCTTAGTTCATTTTAATAATGTTTTTTATAAGTATTGGATCAGGACTTGGTATCGGCCGATTCTCAAAATCAAATGACTCGGACTTGAGGGCAAAAAAACCCTGATGGGAACACCTCTAATTTATACTACAACAATTTCAGTAGTATCGTGTAGATCCCAAAATATCGCAATATTTCCTGAAATGACTTCATATGTGCGCAACACTTTTATGAAAACAACAAATGAAAAGATCAAATAGGAAAAGATGAAGTTTCATGTAAACATGGCCTAAATCAGGAGTGTCAAACATTCAGAAGCTATACTAATATACTAATATACGGGCAGATGTTAATGGAAAATTATTGCATTTTTGTTAAACTTTAAAAACATATTATGTCTGATTTTTTTAGGTCTCTCTCAGGAATTCATGATTTACTTGTTAATAACAATAATTATGTTGTTAATAATAATAGTAATAGTAATAATAGTAATGTGAACAGATGTAACTATATAACAATGTATCAAATCCTCACTGCCATATACACCAATACAACAGTACCCATTTATAAATGATCATACTAGCATTAGCATTAGCACTCCCATACTAGCAAAAACCAAGAAAAAACCAAACACAATGTGACCAAAGTACACATATAATGTAAATACATAATATTCTTTCTTTATTTATATACCCCTTGTGTCACAGAAATAATCCGCAAAGTGTGTTACAGTAAAATCAGACGTAAAAAAAACATAGGCACAAAAAAAAAGGAAAGAAAAACCCACAGTTATATACTGTACACAGGCATAAAAACATAAAAGCAAATGTCATAAAAACCCACCCCTAACATAAGCCTCTCTAAACAAGAAGGCCTTCAGTTGCTTTTTAAGACTCGAGCCCATTCAGAGTGTGGATTATACAACTCCTCAGTGTTTTTCTTCCTTGTAGCCATCATTCAGTGGTAGCTATTTACGCCACAATCTGTTACTCTGATAGAACTCATTTTTCGGATGCATCACCTAAATCAATTTGTGAGACCATGTTTGCTAATCAACACTTCCAGAAACCCATTTTAGTTGAAAAAATTATATATGGCTTCCATTGATTCATTATAATACCACTCCCTTATGAATTTCAATACGAACTGACTAGGGATGTGCTGCTATAATTGAAAATTAACCTATAATCTATAATCTTAATTACTTTTACTCTCTAACCTACTCTTTTTGCTATATAAAGCCAGAGTTCTTTCTTGCCAGGTACGCTTTTCTGCAAATGAGACACTCCCAGACAATTAATGTAGGCATATGTGTAGAATTCAGTGGTGGTTTTCATTTTAAATGAAATGAGACTGAATTAGGGCCAAAGGCAGAATGACAGGTGCTGCCATTTTCCATGAGAGATTGGACTGGAATTACTTCTTTATATCTTCAGAGGATATAAAGGGTTAAAATGATCTGCTCTTCCTTGTTATTTGAGATGTCTGTTAAGTGTTTTATTTTCTTTTCAAGGAAAGGGATTTATTAAAATTCAAAACACCAGTTGCAAAAAAAAAAAAAAAAAAAACCTATTCCAATTTTGAAGGGCAAGTTCAACACTGTTTTAATAAGTAAAATGGATCAACAGCCACTGGGATTTTGGTTTGTTTGGTTGTTGTATTCTCTTTCCCAGGGAGATGAAATTATAATGCACCACTCTGACCTTGTACAAAATATAATTATTCCAGCTCGATTTAATCATCTTACAATTCGTTATAGTTTTACTTTGTCTTCACACATCTACGCGCATGCTTTCTCACAATGCTGAAAAGAGAGAAATGAAACTAGCAGAGTGTTTTTTTCTGTAACTCTGCCTTTGTGTATCCCTGTTTATGCTTAAATCCATGGTTTTATTGTTGCCTTTAGAATGGTAAATAGCTCTACTTTGCAATCTCTCGCTCCAACCAGTCCTCATCCATTCATCAAGCTTTCCTCACTCTGCTGCAAATGTTCCATGGGCCAGTACTGTACATTTCTGGCTTTCACTGCCTGTATATATTGGCCTCTACCCTTACTCTGTCCCTCCATATCCATCTATATTGACCCTGTTTAGGTAGAAAATATGAAAATTGCTTGAATCCATCTGTGAGAGCATCTGTACACATATTTGCACATGTTTAAAGTACACATAAGTTGCATTATCCTCTTGACATGATGGGTTCTAACTAAAATGTTTGGGTTTAATTCTAATGACTACTCAACTGAACTCATGTAACATATGACTGTGTACTTTTGTGTAGAATCACATATAGTACAGATAGTTAAAGTACCATTATATATACATAGGTGCAGTGGCAAGAAAGTAAAAGCATTTCAAAAATCAACATCGTGCCCTACTGTAATGTACACTTACCATCTATAGTATATACTTCACTAAATACAGAAGATAATGATGTTGGAGTTGCATTAAAGAGAAGAGCACAGAGTAACAGGGAAAATAAGAAAACAGCTGTTGATGATCCAAATATCTATATATATATTTTTCCCCAGACTCATGAACTTGTCTCGTCATCTGAACCCGCTTTATCTTCACTAGGGTCACAGGGGTCACAGGGGGCCTAATCCAGCTACAATGGGTGAAGAAGGGGTACACCATAATAATAATAATAATATTAATAATAATAATAATAATAATAATAATAATCAGTCAGACATTTTAAAATAGAAAAAAATATACCTGTACCTGTATAACTGCAGACCCTGTATGAGTCTCCAGTTCATCTCAGGGCTGAACATATATAGACAAACAATCACTCTCACATTCACACCTATGGACAATTTACATTAACCAATTAACCTATCAGTGCATGTGTTTGGTTGGTGGGAGGAAACCCGAGTATCTGGAGAAAACCCACGCAGACACGAGGAGAACATGCAAACTCCACACAGAAAGGTCTGGTGTGGGAATAGAACCAGGGTCCTTCTTGCTGTGAGGCACGAGTGCTAACCACTGCACCACTGTGTCACCCCCATGAACTTGTGTCACATAAATAAATAATAAAATACACGTTTACTTGTGTGAGACTTTCAAGATCATCCAAGCCTTTAATAGGAACAGTGCAGATTGTTATGGTAACCAAGCATATCATTAAGAAACGTATGGGTCTAAAAAACATGGTTAGTTTAGTATAAATTGGCCCAGTAAAGGTTAGCACACCTTATTATCCCTAAAGGGAAATTCAGCCTCTGCTTACCCATCATAACTGGCTCAACTCAACACAACTTTTTGTCTTGAGTTGCATTTCCATTATGTAAAACAACCTGGAATCTGGTTACCAGGTGCTAGCTTTGGGATCTGTTCAGCTGAAATTCCAAAACAGGGTAAAGAAACACTAAAACACGATGACAAAGAGAGTTGTTTCTGCCATTGGGTCATCAATGTGTGACCTGTCATAAAAAAAAAAAAAAAAACATTCTTAAGTTTACAGTAAATGTACAGTAGCCCACAATATGACACTGTGGTCAGTCGAGGAGATTTATACATTTTTGTCCTTGGTGGCCAACGAAAAATGTCAACATGCAACCGTTCATGTGGGCCCCAGAAGGGTTACATTTGGGCTGTATATAAGGGGGTTTGTCAGCAGTTTCCATGGTAACCCCATATGTTTGCCCATTTCACAATTTTTTTTTTTTTTTTTTTTTTTTTTTTTTTTACACACATTTATCTTTCATCTCATTTGCAGTACAGCATTTTCCAACATATAGGGCACACTGGATTATAAAATGCATTAAGCTTAATGAAATGGTGAGATAAGTCATTATTAAACACATTCACAACAACTCACCTTTTTTCCAACGTTAAGGAGAGTATTAACAATATCTGCCAACACTATTGAGTTGTAACACATGACAAAACACACTCTTATATCGTTAAATCAAACATTAGTGTCAAAATTGTTCAGTTACTGTATAACTCAATAATACAACATAATAAACTCAGTTTTTCAGTTCAGTCCTTATACACACACTGTAATATTACAGTATGATGAAGTACAGTATATTATATATAACACCATGAGTGCTGTGTACGACACAAAATCACTAAAAACAACCAGAATTAATCCATATATAACGTGGTCTTTTTTGAGAAAATTAAAAGCTTTTAAGTGCATCTTATAGTCTGGAAAATATGGTACTTAAATTCCAAGTTTTATAAATATCTTAGTTTGCAATACTTTTTATTTGTAATGTAAATAATTGTGCCTTTTACTGTGTTATTCTTTTACTGACATTTGTTGTTGTTTTACTGATATTTGTTGGGCAAACATGTGGATCCACCATGAAAACTGCAGACAAACCCACATGGGACCCGTAAATGTAACCATTCTTGGGCCCATATGGACATGGTGGCTGAGAATGAACGAGTTTATCTGCAACTTTCTGAGCAGACGTCATGGAAGTTACACTCACGACAACATCCAGCCACTCTAATGTCAGTAGTATCTTGTAATAGGGATGGTCTCCAAGAATAGTACCTGGTACGCAAGTCAAGTCAAGTCAAGTCTGGCTGCTTCCACATAGCAGAAACACGATATTAGGGACCAACTAACACTAGAGTTTCATTTGTACTGTGTTCAATGTCATTGCACTGGCAAACTCAGGACAGAATGAGAATTGAACCCTTCTAGCTGTGAGATAAAAGTGTTAACCACTACTTATAATAATAATAGTAGTAGTAGTGGAATAGGAATGGGATAATATATAATATGTAATATGTAATGGTGATGTAATTGTACAGGCCTTCTATGTCACAGTCTTAATCCTGTATTTGCTCATTTTCAGTCAGTGTCACACAAAATGAGCTTCACACACACACACACACACACACACACACACACACACATACAGCGGTGTGACTATGAACAGATAAAATGGACAGTTATAATACATTTTGCAATATCATATGGAAGCAATGGTTTCCTTTCCTGCACCCATTCCTATTATTAAGGGTGCTTACAATGACTCAAATTAAAACTCCCATTAATCCGACAGTGTAATCCCTCCATTGCAAGGGGCCATCTATTCATCCTGAGTGTGGATTAGAGAACACTGAGACCCTGTGTTGGTGGTCACTGGTGTATAACACCTCATAAAGATAATATGGTGGATGTGCGTGCATGTGTGTTTCCTGCTGTGCTGGTGGTCAGCATTGTAGCCTATAGTGCAGAGAGTGTGTACGCGCGTGTGTAAAAGGGTATGTTGTACATGTGGCAAATGTGCTTCTTCTCTTCCTTTGTGGTTACCTGGTGAAGGAGAAAATCCCTGTGCGGTGGTCCTCTCGCAATGTGGACTACAGAGAAGCAGGCCTGTTACAGAGGCAACAGTGAATTAATAAAATAAGCCCCCCTGAGCTTGAAGACTATTTGTACTTCGCGGGCTTAGAAACTGGGCGAGAGGCGAGAGTTTAAATGGATAAAGCAAGACAGGGGCAGGATAAAAATGCCATTATCTGTATCTAAGTTTTCAGGCTATCTAGGGACCTACAATGATCGTCTAGATTCAGTCAAAGATGCATGCGATTGTATGCGATGTGGTGTTTTTTTTCTAGTCTTTACCTGCATGTAAAGAACCTCTGAGTATCTATAAAAATCCTTATTCCTCCTCCTGCAGTGAAAGTGGAAGCAAACGCACCTTTTGACCTCACCACATCGTATTCTCTGAGATCATTAGTTAAACGCAAATTGGAAATGGTTGGCAAACAGGCAGATGGTGAAATGGAAAACCGAAACAGTGATAATAATAAACATTTATATCCCTCTACTGCTGTATGAGAAAATCTATACTGTACAGCCTTCATACAATCATGAAAAGATATTGGTCAGAGATGCACGGCTGCACAGCTCTCACTGGGGTTAGGAATGAATGTATTCATCTTGTACTGTTGTTGCATCCTAAATGAGGACAATCTTAAAAGGTGGTCCTCACATAAAAACAGTTTATCTTCATTTGAAGCAATGATGCATAGCAGTGTGTGTATGTGTGTGTGTGTGTGTGTGTGTGTGTGTGTGTATGTGTATCTGCCAGGAGATGCACAGTATATTCATTGCAGACTTTTATAGCCATGAAAACAAGACGCACTACTCTACAGCAGCAAACAAGCAGATATTTTAAAACTACTAGCTTATGGGACCATGAAACTGAATGTTGAGTTATTATACTGTAAGTCCTTTGCCAAGTAAAGTATGTATGTTCCAATCTAAACATTATGCATATTCCCTGTTTAGTCCATAGTGGTCTAGTGATGCTGAAATGAAGGAAAAAAAACACAAAAACACAAACATATACATTTATTTGGCAAGTGGCAAAAGAGTGAACAGAACATTTTTCATTTTCTTTAACTTTCTCATTAGCTTCACCTCACCTTGTCATGTTGCTTTGAGGCTAATGAACAAAACTCAAGACAGTTTTGGGTTCTAAAAACACCTTTCAGATATGGTCATACTAAATTCTTTCAGTCCTGGGATGGTTTTACTTGTAGAGTAGCAGCAAAAAAAAAATCCGATCCTCCCACTAGATCAGCACTTCTTCTGAACCTTGTGTCATTTTCGACTGCAGCCATTTATCCATTTTTGCAGGCTTTGCTGGAATGTTTTTCCCCCAGCCCACCAAACCAAACAATTTCCAGGAAATCTTTCTGTATTAATGCAGGATAGATGTACCCTGGTCATGCTGTAAAAAACATGGGTGGGCACGGACAAAGTGTCAGGTACAGTGCAGAACAAAAATCTCCTAATCCTCTAACTCTTTGCTATTCGTTATTATTTCACAGGGCAGTCGGCCCAAATACATAATGCCCCTACCCTTCTCAGCTCTGTCTGCAAAAGCTCTGACTCTGGGTTTGATGTTCCTCCAACATCCAACAGCCTATGATTATTTCATTCCTTTTTTAACATAAAACATCAATTATTCAACCTTTGCTAGACCAGATTTGATTTTTTTGATTTAACAAAAATGACTGTGTGTGTGTGTGTGTGTGTGTATATGTGTGTGTGTGTGTGTGTGTGTGTGTGTGTGTGTGTGTGTGTGTGTGTGTGTCCACCCATCTAAGGGAAAACTGAATATAAAATCCTTGCAAAGATAATACCTCATGCCTCAGATGAGTGATGGATGGTGAAGGGGTGGAGTAGAAGAGGGAAAAAAAAATTGAGCGCTGTGGAATAAATGATGACTGCATTAGCATAGGATGGCAAATGTTCCCATTTCCTTCGATGACTTGTCTCACGTCCTCAACGCAGAGTGTCCGTACAACAAGTGTAGCCGGATTTGTGGATATAGTGTGTTAACTTCTATGTGTGGTACGAACATGTGACTTATCTAATTTGTAAGAATTTCTGGACAGTTCCCCTTTAGTTTTCCAACACTGCAACAGGCACAGAATTGATTAGCTGATTATACACTGACACACATTCATTACTTCTAGGTTTTACAAATACCCCAAATAGCCACTGGGCCACAGCTTTTACTGTTTAACTGCCCAAAAAGTCCAAAAAGTTGTGCGTCCCAAAAACTAAGGCCTAAAGCATTTTATTGTTAAATCAATTATCTCTGATTGCACAAGTCACTTATTAATTCATACCTTTATAAAAATTATTTCTGGATCCTTTGGCCTCATTTCCTGTCTCATTTTGCCTTTCTCCCTCTCCTCTGCCATTCCTCTTCTCTCCTTACATCCTTATCTCTGCTAATGAGCCCACTTAAATCTATGCCAAAACACAAACAGCAAGAGAAAAATTAGGTACAGCGCTTACTGGAAGCTCTGTTTGTTAACGGATTCATCATGTGAGCTGTTTTCAATAAATAATAAATGCAAACGCTGACTTTTGTCTGCAGACGAGACTTCGGGACATGAATTATGCATTGTTATTCCTGGATAGGGCAATACAGGGACAGGGTGGCAGTGCGTGTTGCGTGGATGTGAATGTGTGTACACAGCCCCGGTGCACACTGGGACTGCAGTTTTTATGGTTTACAATCAAGGCACTTATATGGACACATCTCACTGTGATTGCAACTCTTAAGATGTTGTTTTGTGTGAAAATACAAATATGGCCCAAACTTGAAGGTCCTGGAGGTCTTTTTTTGAACACTGGGCTCTAACCTAACTTGAAAGGCTCTTAAATAATCACACTGTGCTGTTCTTACTATTAGTCTCTTTTACCTTTAATCAAGTTTCTGTATCAGTCATGTGATGAATGTGTGTCATGTACTGTATACACACTTGTCCTGTGTGTGTGGGAGTTGTGTGAGGTGGCCCTCCCAGCACATTTGTGTTTACAGTATTTTTCCATTTGATCTGTACTCTCTTCCCTCACTTCTCTTTTTTCCCCATCTTTTTCCTACTCTGTAATCATTACGACAACAAAGGAAGCTACGTTCCCGCTAGACAGCGGAAAGGTTCCACAGGCAATAGTAAAATGTATGTGTTTTTTTTTTTTTGTTTTTTTTTTCTGTTTCTTGTCTGTTGTCACCAGGGAACATGAGTGAAAAACTTGATTGAAAATCAGGAAAAAAGGGAATAATTACAAAGAGGAGAAATGCACCCATCCACCCGTGACAGTAATCATCAGTGATCTCTGCTGTCGTTTCACTCCACAGTAAATAATTCATCAAAAGAAACAAAGGGGAAACAAATATGCAAATAAATCCCGAAAAGGCCAGTAACATCGGCCTACTGCCACATGGGAAGAATAGGAGTGGATTATTATCATGGCAGGTTATGACTGTGATGAATCTAAATTCCTCTTGTTTCATCTACCTTGACAGCACTGAAGTCACACATACATAGAGAGAAAAAAAAAAAAAACCTGGAGGGATTTGTGGGTTTGATTGAGGAGGGAAGGGAAAGAGGGAGGGATGGAGGGATTAAGGACAAGGGGAATGGAAGGATTGAGGGAGGGGGGAGGAGAGGCAGGGGGAGAGGGGTTGTCGACATCGGAGGGAAGAAGAAGAAAAAGATTTGGGAAAGGGAAGGGAGGAAAAGGAGGGAGGGAAGCTTTTGAGGGTGTATTCGACAGTAGTGTGAAAGGTAGCCATCAAGGGCTTTGATGAAAAGTGCAGGCCTTCTAAAGCTTAGGAGTGACAGCATATGATTTGGTCAAAGCATGAAGCTTTTCAAAGGTAGACATTTTCGCCTCCATTCATCTCTCACGGGTTGAATATAACTTTTGGGCTGAGCTCTGGCAAAATTCCAAATTGGTGTGACAGATTGTCTGCATGTAATATTGTCCCTGTGACTTACAGACACTACGCTGACTGAATGTGGACATTATGAAATGAAGGAGGACTGCATGTAATGTTTCAACAAACTGTTCCAGGTCAGCAGCTATGACAAGAAAAAACACATTTGTTATAATTGTAATGTAAAAGAACACCATCATCACTGGTTTTGGATGTTATTAAAGGTTTCAGTATTCTTATGAGCTGAGTGAGTATGATGGGAAAATCCTAAAATGTCTATTAACCCATAAGGACCCAGTGTGAGATTTGTGTCAGTTCCCAAATGTTTTTTTTTCCCCTGTATAATTAACTTTTCATAAGTGATTAGTGATTATCCTTTTAAATTTAAATTTTTTTAAAAGTTAAAATCATGTGTTTTCCCATATTTAATTCACTAATCATATATATGTTAATTCAAGCACAGAGTAAATTCAAATGCAATTTTATCAAAAACATAGAAAACTGAAAATTTTTCAGTAAAATCTATCATTAACTTAAAATGAACCCAGTGTCTCCATCCACTGTCACTGTTCAAACTGTGATGAATCAGTGTTGTAGAAGATGACAGTGTTACTATGGTAACTATGGAGCTTCTGAATGTCCTTGTGGGTCATATCTAATAACCAAGAAAACATGATAAACTACAATTATTTACATGTTTCAGAAGATGATTTTGGTAGATGGATGTTCGGGTCTTTATGGCTTAAAACATTTGGAAACTGTATCTCCATAAGGGAATTTATTTTACAATTTATGCTACAAACACACACTGATCCAATGGCCACACTAGAGCATTTCCAACGGGCCTTTCTGAGTTATTAACAGCCTGCCCTTGATAAAAGCGTTATGGACATGCTTTCCAAGCCAACAGTCATTAAAGTTGAGGGCTGAGGTTTACAGTCCCATGTCAGTGCTAACAGGCATCTAGCCAGTCAGCTGATATTGGCATGTCATTTTCACACAAATCCACACACACATATTATGTAAAATACAACATGCACTTTAACCCTTATATGCACATAGACAAACACACTAATGATACTGCTCTTTACACGTAAAAGCAGGCACAAAAGTGAACCCAAATGCCTCTAAGGCTCTTGTCTGATAATGGTGTCTACTTCTCTCTCACATAGTTACAAACACACACTCAGAGAGAGAGAGGGAGAGAGAGAGAGAGAGTGGGAGAGAGAGAGAGAGAGAGAGAGAGAGAGAGAGAGAGAGAGAGATAATAGTGTCTAATTTAGGTTCTCATATCTGCAGAGTTCTCCAGAGGACTAGACCTCATCAGGAATATATTGGTGACCTACATACTAGAAACACACACACACACACACACACACACACACACACACACACACCAGCAAACTGCACATGTTTCTACTTTGGAGCACAGACATCTCCAGCACTTAAATGCATCTGCAGTACATGCCTACATACAGACATAAGACACAGAAATCAGCCTGTATGTCTTGGGTATAACTTTGTCTTGGGTAACCTCCCCCCCAAACACACACCCAGACATGAAGGCATGTAAACATGTCTATATGGTCGACATACAACAGATGCCATGTCACGTTTTTAATGTTTTTTTAAAGAGATACTGAAAGCCCCCAAACTGCAAAAGCACTACAAAAATAGAAGTGCATTTGCCAGATCATAATTCACCTAACCAAATATCCCCCACAAAATACGTTTATGAAGTGTATAAATCTGTAAAGCAGTCCCCTTGAAGCCCCATGCATGTGGATAATACTATAATTTTCACATTATGTTCAATAAAAACATTTGGAATCATAGATAAATTATCATTTTATTCTGTAATCTAAAATGTGACTCATTGAGAAACTCATTTATTACTCAGAAAACAAATAAAACAGGCAGCAATTACACATGGTGTATGGGGGGGGGGTGTTGTAACATGAGTAATGAACAACAGCTGCTGGGAAAGGGTTAATCCCATCATTAATCATTTTAAGTTGAGAAAAAGTTGACAATCAACAAGATAAAGAAAAGAAGAGTCAAAAAAGTGCATGTATTTCATTAAATTGTATTTATTTAACTATAAATGAAATAAAATATTACAAATACTATGTACGTAGACTATGGCTTAATGATTTTACAGATTCCATGTCAGAGATGATGTCCACTTCAGGCAGTTGTTATTTTCTGTCAGGGCCAAATCAGTGAATGATATGATACAGTAACTGCGTCGTTTTCTTGTGGGACAGGTTAGAACGGCTGTATCCGCTGTTATATGTATTCTGTTGGCATGAGTCCGACCTCCAGTCATCATTCATCATTCATGGGCATCGTCTGTTACCTTCACAGTCTGCCACGTGGCTGACAGGACCTGATAGGGAGTGAGAGGGAGAAAGAAAAAAAAAAACTTAAATGCAATACATTTCAGAGTCTTATCACCATTTCAAACACCTGAAACCAAAACTAAAACAACACCTCAAACTCAAAACAGTGACAGACAAAGAATGACAAGGTAGAAAAGATTCGTATTATTTCTATGCTAATATGTGTCTCAGTTACATTTAAAACGGTAAAGTCAGTCGCAGGTTAAATAGAGGCTTGGAGCCCCTACTTTAAAATATATGCCAAAGGGTGGAGACATATGCAGACATTTATGGGTGTCTGTCTGCTCAACACTCTGGTTATAAATGGCTATAAGAGCCTGACTCATGCACAGTAGTGGTGGCTGCATTTGAAGGAGAAGGAACTGAGGTTGGACCACAAGTGATGCAGAAATAGGCATTTGAAACAGCATGGAAACGTATTAACTATTTTTTGTTTATGGGTGGTGAGACGGACTCTGCACTCAATGGCATTGAACCACAGCTGATGATACTCATTTAATGTAATTACAATTAAAGACACAATGGCTCATAATGAGGGACACTAAATCACGCTCGGAGTCACGTCTTCTAATACAGTAATAATAAGTTGGATTGATACAAGGAAATTATACCCCGTCGTCAGATATTCAACCATTCATCTGACTTCAAATGCCAATAAACATACATTTTCTTGCACAACCTATGAATAAAACTTCATGAACTGGAACTGGAGACAATATAGCAGAAGAGTTGATCCCTCTCTGAATGTGCCTAGGCAGCAGAGCCAGTTGCTGATTGTAATTATCTCTTGCCTGAGTAAATCAGGCGCTAATTACAGGCAGACTGTAAGCACAAATTGAATGAAATCTGAGCTCTGCTTCACATTAATATGGCCTTCAGAGTCTGGAGAATTTAGTATTGCTGTTGTCAATAGCAAGGATTTATTTGAAGCAGGACAGTTGAAAGTTTGAGGGTCTGAAAGATTATCATCGTGTGCATTATTTAATATACTGACGCAAATAGAGGTAGAATGATTTTTCTTCATATCTATTTTCATGAAATAATGGTCACAGTATGATTTATTTACTTCATTTAATTTTTTTTTATAGATAAAGTGTATCATTGCACCTGGTCAAATGCGATTATTGATGTGTATGAATAGGAATAAAAAGACACACACACACACACACACTGGTTTCCATGTCTCAGGAGGACCAGATTTGTAATTAAGTAGCCATTGGGGAGTGAGTGTAATCTTTTTTCTTTTAAGAAAAAAATAAAATAATAATAATAATAATAATACAAATTAGAAAATTATATGAAGTATAGCATATAATGAATAATAATCTTTATTTATATTTAACCCTCGTGGGGACCTGAATTGTGGTCCCCATGGTGTCAGAGGTCCCTATGTTGTGAATGTGTAAACATATAAATGTCCCCATAAAGATGAGAATACAAGCCCCCCTCCCACACACACACACACACACACACACACACACACACACACACTATTATCTATAGCTGTTGGTTAAAAAAAGGACTCCATTTCATGTCTGCAGGTCATCACAGTAAGAATAGAGAAGTTGACACAGCAGTCTGAAGATCCTATGACAGGATCTCACAAGATCCATATTTCAGCCAAAATGAAATGACACCCTGGTTTAAATGAGTTACAGTTACACAACCTGACAAAAAATAAAGACTTTCCTTTCTATTATCAAACTAAAAAAAGTCAGCATTTTATAATCATACATTCAGTGTGTACTAGCAAAGAGCTGAGCCACTGTTATGTAAACCAGAATGAAACATTCATGAGCAGACCAGCGTCTAATACTCAACCCACTGGGAAAGCACATGAATGACCCATATGGTGGGTTGGCAACTATCTGGAAGTCAACTATAGCGAATGAGAACGCAACTGAAAATGCTTCAGCGTGGTTGGAAGAGAAGAAGATCCAGGAGGACAGGATAAGGGACAACCTTTACTGGCATGAATGAAAAGAGCAACTAAGGTTATATTCCAACCGAAAGGAGGAGGGTGGGAGGTGAAGATGAAGATGAAGATGAAGGACAGAAAAAGGGGGTGTGTATGGTGGAAGGGAGGGACAGAAAAGAGACAGAGATTAGGCAATAAAAAGACAGATGAGATCAAGAGACAGCTCTGACACGCTCAGGCAGTGTATGCTTTCTGTGAGACTGGGAGCAGCTGAGCTACACTAACCACACACACACACACACACACACACACACACACACATATGCACAAGCCTTATGATGTGGTTAGCTGTGACTTTGTTTCTGACTGGGAGTATATATGAGATGTTTAGAGAGGGGCTGTTCTGTAGGAAGTTGTGCCAGATCCCCAACACCACACCCCACCATCATAAGGGGGGTTTGGGCTTCTGTTGTGGTTTCTTTAATTTTCTCCCTCTTTTTTTCTGTCTCTGACTCTCACTCTATCTGTCCTTGCTGTCTGTTTCTTGGTCCAATGCTCTGTTTCCCTTCAGCTGTTTGCTTCTCTCCATGTCCATCAATCTTTCTCTTATCCCTATCACATCCATCTCTTATTCTCTTACAATCAATACACCACCATGAATAACAATCAAAGTCATCTTATGCTTCTCAAGCCATTACATTTGGGCTGCATATAAGGGTCCCGTGTGCTGTTTGTCCGCTGTTTCCATGGTGACCCCTCATGTGTTTGTCCATAACAGGATCAGGAGTTCTTTATTGTTATACGGAGTGCAAAAAAAAAAAAAAAAATTGAATACAATGAACTGAGAGCTCTCGGGTTCAGTAGAAAAATGTACAGACAAAAAACAAATATCAGTAAAACAACAACAAATATTAGTGAAACATCAACAAATATTTGTAAAACAACAACAAATATTAGTAAAACAACAATTATTCGTAAAACAACAACACATATCAGTAAAACAACAAATATTAGTAAAACATCAACAAATATTATTAAAACATCAACAAATATTAGTAAACATCAACACATTCGTTTAAAAAAAGGCACAGCTACTCACATAAAAAAGTAATGTAAACTAAGATATTTGAAAAACAGAATTGTACAGTACTGCAAATGACATAAAAGGTAATTATCATGGGATAAATAGTGTGAAAAATGAATAATATGACATTCAGCACTATGATTCTGATATGGGCAAACACATGTGGGGTCACCATGGAAACTGGTGCAGCCCAAATGTAACCCTTCTGGGGCCCACATGGATATACTGCAGGAAAAAAACATGGAGGGAAGTAGAATTCATCTCATAAGTAAGTGTTTAAAGAAAAAAAAAACAGTCAGACCTTCACCACAAATGGTTAAAGAACCTGATCTTTTTGGCATGTGTAGGTTCACAGTAACATGAACACAGGAGTTTAGATTATGACTGTAATAAGTATAGGAAACTTCTACCAGATCGACCACATTTCTCTATGATCACAAGGTGGTGGGCTTCCTTGAGGTTTTGGGCTTCTGTTGTGGTCTCTTTGTACTTCGACGCTATTCTTTTTTTTTCCAGGATTATCATGACATTCACACAGCATTTCTCCATCATTCAATCACAGCCTCTCGATTCATCTTTTCTTTCTCCTACAGGGTGTGATTTCAATAGCCTTTAATAATGTGAATATGATATAAACAATTACCAGACCACCTCTTTGACTCTCTGAGACTTATAATACCTCTTATCAGTGCTTTCATTTTGTATTTCCTTACGTTGTGTGCAAGAAAAGGTTAAAGTCTTTGTGTTTTGAAAGAACTTACTAAACTCCCAAACCCCTGGAGTAATGATCAATCCCATGTTCACATTTATATACACCCACACTTTGCACTCACACACAGAGCAGACTGAGCCCTGCATGTGTCAAACAATCACATCTAGCCACTCTTTTCTATTTTCCACCCCCCACCCTACCATATCTTGGCCTGTTTCCTATACCTCAAACACCCACACACTTCCTCATGATTCAATTAAGCCACAGTCAAGTCTAGATTGTGACATGTACTTTGTGGAGTGAAGTATAACATGTGTGTATCTGGGTTTTATTTTTGTTTTTTTTTCTTCCAGTGAATCTCAAAACCTCAAGTCATATTCTGTCATGGCCCTTCCTGCTCATTGTGGTAATAGATGAATGACCTTTGACCCCCTAAAACATTCTATGCCTGCCTTCCTCTCCGTATTTTTCTATTTTCCCCATCTCCTTTTTTCCATCACATCTCTTCCTGTCTGTCTCTGTGTCTCACTCTTCTCTAATGAGACAAGGACTGTCCTCCCTGTGGGGAAAGAGGTCAGTACCCCCAACACACACACACACACACACACACAGATAAACATACAGACTGCACACATGCATACACATGCAGATAGGACACATGCAGACATGCACACATCTATGCAGATAAAAGGACAAAACCCCCACTGCCCACCACACACACACTCACACACAACATTCACAGTCATACAAACACACACACTGACCCAGAAATCCCATCTCTATTATGCAGAACATCAGTTAGCTGATGGTGAAGCTGATTATGCAGCTACCCTCCGCTAGCCCACAACTCCCTGGTGGATATCTGCCTTTAAAAACTGTAATCCCAAATGTCTTTTTAGCATATCAATAGAGAATTATATATTCCTAAACAGTAGGACTTGCATACATTCAGCTTTTCACAACTTTCTCATCTCATCATGACACAGTATGAGGCAATTTAAAAAAAAAAAAAAAAAAAGACAAATTTAGGCAAACATTTCAAACACAAAGGATTGAAAAGTTAACCATCAAAATAATGCACAAATTACCCAGGATCCTTGACAGGAGTTGTTTCTCTACCTCAGCATACTGTATATTCAATAAATATTGTATAAGCAAATCCGGAAATAACATGTTCATAATTATACATATTTTCTGTAAAACTTTAACACAGTTCTTAATCTAAACATGTACTGGTATTTGGTGATAAAACTTTACTTTTGTTAATGTAACTCACAACTTATTGGGAATTAACATTTGCCATTTTCCATTCTGAAAATGGATTAAGAAAACAAAGATACTTTGATCATCTCCAATTAGAAAATGTCTACTGCTCTTTTCTAACACATTAGTATGCATTATATTCAGTGACAGCAAGTGATCTGTGCCTCAAAAGTAAAAGAAGTATAAGTTGAAAGCATTGATGATGCTGAAAGATACATAATAGTGTTCTGTCAAAGGACAAGGCTGAAGGTGTTGTTTGAAGAGTTATCATTGAAGATCTGAGGAAATGATGTCACATGGATAAGTTGAAGGCTCAGTCAGTTGTTCTCTGCTACGTTCTGGATTTCTACAGAATGAGATACATTAGTTTAATATAACAAGTCTGCAGCAGCACAGAAACTATCTCCAGATCCCTTTACCAATACAGTGGCTTCACTGGGTCCCAGTGGGTTGGCCTTATAGATCTGTGGAAGTGCAAGTGTGAAAAGCGGTGACCCCTACAAAGACTGCTTGTTAAGCAAATAAGCAAAGTAATCCAGCACTGTGTGTGCATGCATACAGTATGTGTGTGCATACCAGTGGGGGGTAGGTTAAATGAATTACTCATTACAGATGACTGAACAAAAGTACTCTTTATTATAACTGTAACTTCACTAGAAATTCTGATACATGCATACGTACAATCTGGCCTTCACCTAATACTAGTACAAACGGAAAATGAGATAATGTTGTTGAAAAGGCAACAAACTCTCATGGTCATCAATAACATCCTGAGTAATTAGTATAAGCAGTGAGTTGGTATTACCTTAAGAACTTCATAAAATCAGCTAATTTTTACAATAATGCTAAGCACTGATATCTGCATGTCACTTAAAATGGCACCAGAACTGATGTTTTTGGTAAAAGCTAATGCATCCTCAAACCTCCTAAAGTCATGTGAAACAATAAACTGAGATGAAAAGTTTCAAAAAATTTGATCCGTTACATCATCACTTTTAGCACTTAAATCTTTTTAGCAAGTTTGTTGAGATAATATTTGCCTGCATATGCTGGAGTGTGTCTACATATATATGTGTGTGTGTGTGTGTGTGTGTGTGCATATGTGTGTATGTTTGTAGGCTTACTCATAAGGCGCTGAAAATCTGCTCCCTCTTGCATGTTCATTGATAATGCCATGCATTGCTATTCTGCATGTTTTAGCTTGGTAATTGAAAGGCCATCTGTGGTCTACTGGGGAGGTTTAGTAAAGGGTAAACTATGATCCTCATTATTTTGGGAGAAAGAAGCCCTTAGAGGCCAAAACAAATTAGTTTGTGTCCAGTTTAACCTTCAGAAGACTCATTTAATAGAGGCAAGGTGTATACATACATGCAGTACTCAGGCATGTTCTTTAAGAGTTACTGTAAACTTGCTTACATGTTTTCAAGCTGCAGTAATAAACCAAAGTCAAGTTGACCTGGAGTTCTTAAAACAAAACCAGTGACTACTTTGTCAAACGGACAGTGTTGTCTGAGCTAAAACTTTGTCTACCGATGCACAAAACAAACAAAATGGATTACACATTGTGAATGTGTGAGTTTGCCTGCCTTTGTATGGCTGCTTGGTCTATAAACATGGAAACAGACATAACCCGCATGTCTCAGCAGTTTCCTGTGAAAGGTGAGCTTTGTATGTGTGTGTACGTCCATGGTACTTTTGTGACTCCTCAGGCCTGCAAAGCAACGTTCACCACTCTATTAGTGTGTCTCAACGTCTGTGAACCACGACATGTGTGTCTGCCTTCACATGAATGTGTGTTTCCATCTGTCTCCTGTCACCAGCAGTCCTCTCTGCACCATTAGGACCTGTTAAGATCAAAGGTCATTCTTTCAAAGGTCAAAGTTCACCCTTGCAAAGGTGAAAAGTCACCAGGGTCAGGTCTGGTGTGAGGTGACATTGAACAAGTATGCAGCTGCAGCCCTGACAGCTAACACCTTTGGGAAAATCAAGAACACCCCACATGGGAGGCATACATTATATTCAATATAAAGGTGTTCAATGTAAATAGATTAAATGACATAAGAAGCGGAGTTGGTCAAGTAAAGGTAAAAAGGTTACCCAGGAATTCATCCACTGAAATGAGAAAGGCTCCAAAGGTCAAAGTGTCTAAAACAGTGACACCTACAGGTAGTAAACCAACAGAAGGCCGAGTACAAAAACAGACATAACAGGAAGTAAAACATCTGAAACCAAGACATAAGACTAGAGACAGACTGACATATATGAGCCGGCCAATACATTGGGTCGATATACTTTTTTTTCTCCTTGTATTGGTATTAACCTGTTGTATTGGATGATATGTTCTTTTGTCCCTGCTATGATTTACTGACAAGTGAAGTAAACAGATACTGATTTATTTTTGTTTTTGTTTAGTTTTTTGTGTGTGTGTGTGTCGTAATATTTATTAGGTTAACTGTCAACTGTTTTGTTTTCTAATTTTAAGTAAAGATGATAACCTGACATTTGTTATCATTTGACATAGAAAAAAAGATCAATATTGGTTCCACAAATGTAGATGTAGAAAAGAAAATCAGTATTAGTATCGGCCCCCCCAAAAAATTCATATCGCTCGAACACGAGATGACACACCGATGTTAGCATTAGCTTTTATCATTTACCCATCAAGTAATCAAAATATAAACACTGACACATTTATTGATAAAAGAACTTTAATAATTTGCTAAATGGCATCAATTGTTAAAATATATTGTAATTCTGTAATAAAATTCATATAGTATAGAAGACATAGACTGAGAACAGTAATCTTTAAATAGTAGAGACCTGACTCGCTTTAACCAATAAAGACTCAATTATTCAACAGTGGTGAAATGATTTACTGATATAAATACCAACTAATCTAATCAATATATGTAAATAATTGATGTAAAATGCCATTTTTCATCTTTTCATGGTAACCAGATATGATAATTTTTGGTTATTCAGATGCTCTACATCGACCCACCATTTATAGTTTCTGTCACCTTTTTTCACCCTTTCCCACAGCATAGGAACTACATAGGAACTTTTTTAGTTCCTCCTGGTTTTTTTTTTTTTAGTTCTCCATATGTCGTAGGTGTTTGGTGATTAGCCCAGACCACGCCTATTTCTGCATTTCCTCATCTTGCAGTACCGCTATCTTTAAAACCATCTGTGTAGCATCAGCTGTGTGTCGGGAAAAAAATGGAGAAAGTAATAAATAAACAGTCCGATGACGCAGTTTTGTTTTTGGGTTAATATGGGTGTTGGTTAATGCTCTGACATTAACATACGTCGTAGTATCACCTGCTGCTGGATTCTTCGTCTCCTAACTCTCTCTGTAAACTCCTCCATTCTTGACACTAGATGCTATATTTGACCATAATTAACATTCCTGTGACACAGAACAAACGCTGTGGCCTCCTCATTCTATATTCTAGTTTATACTGTAGTAGCACTGTCTTCTACTTCCTTGTGTGATTGTTGAATTTTATGCTTAAAGAATACATCACTGTGGTGGACGTTAGCGTCACATTAACCCCTCCCATGGTTCCTACTGTCCTGTCAGAATGCAAACCCAAAGGTTCCTTAGAACTATATAGTTCTAAGAACTACTCTGTGGGAAAGTGCCTATTAATTCACCATTAAAACACATGGCGTTGGATCAATGACAGTGAATGGAGACACTTGGTTTATGTTCAGTTAATGATATAGTTTTTTTTTTTTTTTTTTACGTTTTCTCTGTTTTTGATATAATAATAATAAAATGCAGTCTCAGCGTGATGATTAAAAAACATGATGAATACAAAGTATAGTACAGTACCTGTTTTTACTGAAACAATGTCAAATTGGGATGATAATGTGATAAATTGACATAAATCCCTTAAGAAAGATTAAATCTGGAGGAAAAATTAATTTGGGAACTGTCATAAAAATAGCACTGGGTCTTTGTGGGTTAAGATGTCCCATGTCACCCTATGTCAAACACAAGACTTAAAGGGTGAGGAAGCTTAAGTTCACCCTCACATTAAGGATAGGGTCGGTTTAGTTTACATACTCACACATCCGTTAACATGAACACACAAACACACTCGCACACTCACACTGAGGCACAGTTGCATGCACTGCACAAACAAATATCTCACCCAAGTTCCAAGTCAACCCATTCACCCAGCCCCGGCACTTAAAAACAGTTTTCCCCTCCAGCTAAACTCAAGCCTGACCATAATTGAGTCTGTTCTTTCAAGTGATTTTATTGAATTCCACTTCACTGCTGTAGTTTTATTGCTTTTTGTATGATTTTTTTTCTTTGTAAATTTTGCAAGTTGTTTAATTGTGGTTTTTGTCAATGACTGATATTTTGTGATGACTGGTGAAAAAAATAACACCATAGTGGGCTAAAAAATGTAATAAATAAATAAAAATAATAATAATAATAATAAAATCATGATATCATGCACTAATCATGATGTCAGATCAGCATCTTGATGTGGCACACCTGTGAGGTGGGATGGACTATCTCAGCAAAGCACAAGTGCTCACTATCACATATTTACACAGATTTGTGAACAATGTTTGAGAGAAATGGTAATATTGTGTATCTGGAATGAATTTTAGACCTTTAAGTCCATCTCGTGAAAAATGGGAGCAAAAACAAAAGTGTTGCGTTTATATTTTTGTTGAGTGTATATATATATATAAATGTTCTGACTCAGTAGCAAAGACATAGATGATTACTGTGACATCTACATTACACTTATATGGTCCAGTTGAAGCAACAACAAGCAGAATTACTATATCTAATGTACTTTCTAAATCTAGAAAACATATAAATCAAGTTGCCAAATTGTGACAGACCACATGATTTTCTGTCTGCATCGTTGGTTTAACATCCACTGTTATAGTTGCATAGCCAGAGGTCATAGCATTTCGGAAATCACATCAGGAAGAATCCAACTATAAGATGAGATCGTCACAGCTATTAAAGCGGAAGACATACAGTCCATGCTTTTTTCTTGTTACAAATTAAAGCTGTAAAGAGCCAAGCAAAGAAAATACCTACTATCTTTTTGTAGCTTGGGTGACATCAAAGGTTAAATATATACAAATATAACTAGATGGATTGATATTTATATATCAGTTTTAAATACTTTTGTAATGAGTGGTGCCACAACAAACCCTACCCCCTCACACATATTTTACCTAATTTGCTCTATCTCTTATCATTGTGAAAACACATTTTTGATGACTATGACCTTTGACTTACCTTCACTAAAATGTAATGGCATCTATTCTAGACTACCTTGTACCTTTCCTGAAAATTTTGTAGAAATTGGTCCAGTAGTTTGGACCTAGAGATTAAGGAAGACTTTTGCACAGAACTGTTTGTCTCCTCTACTAGTGTGAAAACACCTCAGCAAGTCATATGGGGTCACAATTCTTGTTTTACCAGAACATTTCAATTATTATTTGCCCAGAGATGAACATGAATTATTGGAGTATAACTCGGGATACCATTTATGGAGGAAAAAAAAAATGCATTAACCTCACACATAACAACTTCCTAAGAATATTTTCTATATTGTATGGTAAATATTATGTATTATTATTTTTCTTCTTAATATTTGAAATAAATACAACAATTAATCAATCAAAAGATAAATATGTTTTTTTTTTTTTAACTCACCACAGAAACTCACACAGCATATAACAGTGGCTATATAACTGCCAGGTACATACCTAACCTGCAAATACACTGGGAATAATGAGAGTTCAGGATAGATGTTATCACAAAAGAACACAGTAATTTTGTTCAGCGGGGAGGGAAAATGCCTTGAGTTGCTCCTGCTGCTTTTCTTCTGCTTTTTCTACTGACAGAAAAGGAACTTTGGTTGCCAGGGTGATCTGTCGTATCCCTCAGTGAATAAACAAAGACCCAGTGTATGTAGTAATCAATTAATGCTAATGCTATTGCCACCAATCACCATAAACCTTACAATAACACTTGACTTCATTCTGTGTGACTTACTTTGGCTGAGGTTCACCCCCATCATATGCTTCCATCAGACTCTTTGTGTTTAGTCTCTTTTGGCCTCTTTTATGAACTGCATTTGGTTATACTCAGTGGTGTAGTACAGGTTATGCATCAGTATATGGAGTATATTTACTTAATTTTCATTTGATATACCCACTTCTAATTCTCCCTGATGTGTATGGAGGACTAACCCAGTTATACTGAAAAATAAATACAGAAATATTAAAATGGCTTGATACATTTATTTCCGTATCATTTATTTATTTATTTATTCATTTTATCCTTATTCATATTTTTGCTTCTTTATTTTTTTTTTTTATCCCTGCATTTATTTCTGCATTGTTTCTCACATCTTAATAAACTTATTATAGTGATCAAATACTACCGATTGGTTTTGAGGTGAACTAAATAGAATAGTCTCATATGTCACTGGGTCTAAAATGGTGTTTTTCTGGACTATTAAAAAAAAAAAAAGAAGAAGAAAATTGTACATATACCCACTTCTCCAGGAACCACTACACCACTGGGTATACTAATAATAGCTTCAATAAAACCCTATGTGTGGTGACGTCAATTCTTTACATATTTTTGGACAGATCAACCTTGTTTTTCTGCCTCCAACTACTCATGTCAAGAAGAAAAATCACTAAAACTCTAAATTTGCTCCTTGCCCACAAACAAAATCCCCTTAAACTCCAGGGTCTCTGTGTGCAAATGTGGGTGTGTGTGCATATGAATGACTGTGTCCATCTTTTCCCCAGTTGAACAGGATGCAAAGGGTCAAAGGAGAGGGTCAGAGGTCAAAGCCTGACTAAATAATTACCAGATACTCTTTCCAGCGACATACACACACAAACACACAACTCCACGACTATATGGCTTGTTATTTTTGAGATGTCTGGACAGTGTCTTCCTTACTGACCCCTCAACTCGTGCACACACCTTCACATATACACAAGTATACTCTTAAACGTGCTCTCGTTTCCTCCCTGCCTCTGTGAAACTCATATACATACTCACCCAAACACACCCAAACACACACACACACACACACATATATACACACATGCGTACACACTACACCCTAGCCAGAGAGCTTGTCCCACTGACAGGCTATCAGTCAGGAAACAGTGGGGTGAAAAGGAGAAGAGTGCAGGAGAGAGGGGCAGGGTGGCTAGATTTAGTCTGTCAGTCAGAAAAGGTCAGAGGTCACCCTGAAAGCACACTGACATGTATGCACATACACACATGCATGCAGTCGCACCCACACACACCCACACACACACACACACCGCAATGTTCATCAAAACAAGGTCATAAGCGGAGGGCAGACAGCTGGCTAGGTTTACTGAGAGAAAGAGAGAGCAGACAGCTGGATAGTTTTACTAGCGTCTGCCCTTTAAATAGAGACTGGAAGAAAGTTTAAAGAGGACACAAGTGAATGTTTACAACAGGGCAAAGAGGTGCAAGCACTTATTTCAATTGTTTCGTAAGAACTTGACATGCTGAAAGAATTCGCACACAAATTGTCGGAGAATAATTTGATGAGTAAGGGGAAGTTTGTTGTTTTTGTTTTTTTTTTTTAAAGGTATCATAATGTAATTGGATCACCTGGGATAATAACTTTTCACTCTTATATATTTAGCCACAGGCTTAGTTCTGTTTTTCTGGCACCCTTGTTCAAACCGTTACAACACAGGAAGGAAGTAAAACAAAAACACTCCCCGAGCTAAATCCTCTGTTTTTCATTCCGTATCACTGTGAGACACCTTTTAATCACACAGATCAGCTTGAACCGGTACTTGCAAATTCACCTCCTGTCTCTGGACTAAAGATCTCCTATCCTTTTATATCCACAGCTAGGTAATTAGTGTCATAATGAGAAGACAGAGGCAAAGGGACCCGGGCTGAAAACACACACACACACACACACACACACACACACACACACACACACACACACACACACAAAGACAAATGTGTACACATCCACTCCCACACTAACGGCACAAATGCACAAACAATGTCAAACATTCAGACAGGTAAGGTTATACAGAAACACACATTACACACTTCCCTAGACTCTCACTGACCATATGGCCCTTTGGATAGGCACTGTATATACCTGCACATGTTCTGTCCAAGACAAATGTACACTCATATTGTCCCTGTTTAGTGAAGACTGAAAAGGACATAGAAGAGAGGTCAGATCAGATGGATAAGTCACACTTTGAGAAACAAGAAAAAGTATATTGTTTCTGTTCATGACGAATCCACTGAGTCTTACAAAAGTATCGAAAATAATTATTTTTGCGTTAAATTTGAAAGGCTGCAACATTTTTTTGCCCATTCTCTTTGTTAGTGTCAGTGAGCACTGATGACATGTTTTTCATCCTCTTAATACAGATTGCTCTCTAGGTGGTGCTCATTTCACTCATATCTTGATCTGAAAACAAAAGCTAGTCTCTGTTTTATACTTTGTTTTGTTTCCTGTCTCTATTTTCCTTTCATGGGATACCCCTCTCACCTGCAGGGAGCCCCCCCTGTGTGGCCCCCATGTAGTCATGAGGATGAGAAGCTTGAATAATGTTTCCATTCAGAACAAAACAAGAGGCTTGGCCAAAAAGAACAACATGGGTGGTCAAGGTAGAGCAGCCAGGTAGGGTAAAAAAAGAGGACTGGAGGGGAAAAAGTGGAGTGGAGCATGTGGTCAACTCAGTGGGAAGCCCAGTGGTCATTTCACCCATGGACACACACATATACACACAAATTGATAGACTTACTGATAACATGAAAGATGCATGGTTAACCAAACATGGAGACAAACAACAAGAGAGGCTAGAAGCCAGATGAACAGATAGTGTTGCATGTGAAGCGAAAGTCTCACACAGATACATGTATACATGCACTTCCACAGGCATATAATGGTCAACTTGGCTGGACAAGCTGAGTTTGCTTTGCCTGTGGGAAGGGTAGGCAGGGATACACAGTAATTTCTTTCATTAATATTACGCTGTCCGGGTCATCACAGCTCATGTAAGAGTAATGCTTTCCTCTGGGTTTTTTTCTTTATGTTATCGTCCAATCTCCTCAGCCGTCGTTGATCATATGTGTCTACAAAAGTGAATAACAAGTGAGGTTTGTGTGTTTAAAAATTCAACAACAACACATTTTTCTCATGCATTATCAGTTTACTATACGCATAAAGTGTATGTAAGAAATGCTAGGGTTAATGTTTCATTGGCCAGATCATTTATATTTATATTTATATATACTGTATATATATATTTTTTTTACAAAGCTGTGTCAAGTACACTAGAAAAAACATCCATTTTAACAAATAATCTCATCTCACATTCACCCTTCAAGTAAAGGTCTGTGTAGGTCTTGCTTCTTTTTTCTTTTTTTTATGCTGCACCTGCCGGCAACACTGTTTCTAATAAAACTTGGCCCGATCCCACAGGACAAGTCGAATGCAAGCGCTCCTTATGGATTATTGTAATCTAAAGAAATGCAAATTTTATATGTTCACATTAAGAAGATATACTGAAAGTGTCACAAGGTATAAAAAAAAAAAAGGAAAAAAAATAGTCATTGTGAGAAACTGGAACATGTGATTTTACTTAGAATTGTTTGTATTACTGAAAAATAAAACCATTAATACACAGTATATAAAGGTCTGCTTTTGAGACACATTTTTCCAAAAGTCAATTTATTGGAGCTCCAGTGTATAAAATGAGTATAAAAATAGTGGGAAGGCAAGATTTAAGGTCAAATTTATTCCAGGATGAGGATAAAAGATCACAGATGAGAGGAATAATCCATATTTTTAACAAATGTGAGTGGATTTTGGACAGCGACAAAAAATGTTTTCAAATATTTCACACACCAGTATTGATTATGACTCTGCTTGCAACATATTCAGCTTCATGTTGGCAAATGAACCCAACCTTTAAGACTTTTGCTGACATGACTAGTGGTGAGAGGATTCAGGAATACTTACAACACAAACAAACACAGAAGAACCTTGGGGGAAGATCTACTATTATACAGTACGTGCTATGGTTTGTCCAATTTTTCCAAATATTCCCATCTGCATGTTTGTTTTAACATACTTCTGCCTACAGATCAGTTTAGAGATATTTCCCAAATATGCAGAAAGAGAGAGAGCAAATACAGCAGCAGACGTGTTCTCTGTTAAAAAAGACAAACTACTGCAAGATATACATAAGGAATGAGATCTGTACAGCAGCGTCAAGGACACTCTGAGTCTTATCTGTGCATTCATGTTCAGACTATAATAATGCATTATTACAATGTGGTGTGACAATCCAATCTGATGGCAGTAAGAAAAATAAAATGAAAAAATAAAATAAATAAAAACTCCACCCAGCCACACTGGGAGTGGAAAGACTGCATACAAACGCCTTCTCTCTTGCTAAATCAGGCAAGGGGAAACGACGTGTTGCACAATGGGTCCGTTGTATTATTAGCCCCTCAGAAGAGCCTACAATTGTCGGATCAGGCTCCAAAAAAAAAAAAAAAAAAAGAAAAAAAAAAAGTAAAGTTAGTCTGGGAAAATATCAGCTTCCTGTCCATGTCTGCAGGGTTGAGGCTGACTAAGTGTTTGCCTCTGCCTCTCCGCCTTCCTCACTTACTGACCCTGTTTCTCTCTCGCTCTCCTTCTCTATCTCACTCCACAGCTATTTGGCTGGCTCCTTGTTTACTCAGATCAAACTTGTCAGGGAAAGCCAAACGAGTTTAAACAAACACGCATGCACTTATTCACGTGCACACAGACACACAGCAGCAAAAGAAAAACTTTGCAAGTACTAAACATCAATGCGAAAACACAACACAACTAGCATCTGATACTCATACGGTACAGCAGAGATCACTGTGTTCTACTGTACACTGACATAATGTGCTGTCAATCATCCAAATGCTGTGTGAGCACATGGGAGGTGGGCGGGAAGAAAGGAATACTAAGAAGGAGTGATAGCGAATGGAGAGATTAATAATAATAATAATAATAATAATAATTATTATTATTATTATTATTATTATTATTATTATTATTATTATTATTATTATTATTATTATTATTGTTATTATTAGTATTATTGTGTAGTAGTAGTAGTAGCAGCAGCAGCAGCAGCAGTAGTAGTAGTAGTAGTAGTAGTACAGTTGTAATAGTAGTAGTAGTCGTAGTAGTAGTACAGTAGTAGTAGTCATAGTAGTAGTAGTAGTAGTAGTACAGTAGTAGTAGTAGTAGTAGTAGCAGCAGCAGTAGTAGTAGTAGTAGAAGTAGTAGTAGTAGTAGTAGTAGTACAGTAGTAGTAGTAGTAGAAGTAGTAGTAGTAGTTGTAGTAGCAGTAGTAGTAGTAGTAGTAGTAGTAGTAGTAGTAGTAGTAATACAGTAGTAGTAGTAGTAGTAGTAGTAGCAGCAGCAGTAGTAGTACAGTAGTAGTAGTAGTAGTAGTAGTAGTAGTACAGTAGTAGTAGTAGCAGTAGTAGTAGTAGTAGTAGTACAGTAGTAGTAGTAGCAGTAGTAGTAGTAGTAGTAGTAGTACAGTAGTAGTAGTAGCAGTAGTAGTAGTAGCAGTAGTAGTAGTAGCAGTAGTAGTAGTAGTACAGTAGTAGTACAGTAGTAGTACAGTAGTAGTAGTAGTACAGTAGTAGTAGTAGCAGTAGTAGTAGTAGTACAGTAGTAGTAGTAGTAGCAGTAGTAGTAGTAGCAGTAGTAGTAGTAGTACAGTAGTAGTAGTAGTACAGTAGTAGTAGTAGCAGTAGTAGTAGTAGTACAGTAGTAGTAGTAGTACAGTAGTAGTAGTAGTAGTACAGTAGTAGTAGTAGTAGCAGTAGTAGTAGTAGTACAGTAGTAGTAGTAGCAGTAGTAGTAGTAGTAGTAGTACAGTAGTAGTAGTAGCAGTAGTAGTAGTAGCAGTAGTAGTAGTAGTACAGTAGTAGTCGTAGTACTAGTAGTAGTATTGTAATTGTTTGCACCACTCTGCAGATTTGACTTCCCATTAGTTCTTTTCAACCTCGAACACTACAAGCTTTCAGAAATAGAAGTGAAAGATGGAATGCAAGGACATCTCCCTATAACGTATGTAGTTGTAGATGGTCTGTGTCTCCTGGAGGCAGCGCACACTGTCTGTCTGACCTCATGTGAACTTCTACCAGTAGCCTCGCTACTACTGTTGATGTGGAGTTGAAACAGGGGGTGGGGGTTTGAAGAGAGCTGGAGAAAGCAACTGGGACTACAGATAAAAAAAAAAAAAAGCGATTTAATTAGCATAAAATACTACTGACTGAGAATATTTTCATGTCTTCAATATTATGATTTTACTATGTGAAAAGGAAAAAAAAAACATGATGAGTGGATGAACAGCCATGAATATATTAACCATAATATAACCACATCTACCTGTTTATCCATTTATTCTATCAATGCATGTAAGTAATTGGTGTTAAATGCAGTTTGACATATTTTCATGGTCATCACATATGACCCATAAACACTGGCTCCATAGTGAACATAGAAACACCATCATCTTCTACAACATTGACTTACCAGTAAAACCTACTGTACTCAATAACAATCAATTCATAGCAGTAGATGGAGACACTAGGTTTATGTTCAATTAATGTTAGATTTGAGTAAAAAAAAAAATCCCTTTTTCTTAATTTTTCTTCATTTTGAAATAATAATATTTGAATTTACTCTGAGTTTTTATGAACATCTACATAATCAGTAAATTTCCACTGGGAAAAACTTTGAAATCATAAAGAGGATAATTCTGCTAGACTGAGAAGCCAAACTATGACGGGCAAAATATTTATTGCTACTAGAGTGTGTCTATATTTCTAGGCTACAATATTGCATTAAACAGTGAGAAATCACTTAAGAAAGGTTAGATATAGATAAAAATTCATTTGGAAATTGATAAAAAAAAAAAAAAAAAAATGATGATTTATCAGACCTTCCAGATAAATGTGACCACATCCACCACATAATTCAATACATAATCAAAGAAAATACCTGAAGCGTGTGAGTCTGGCATGATTTCATAACCCCCACATTTTTCCACATATTTGAAAAAATATTACATTTCAACTCAACAAAGGTAGTGCAATAAGCAACACACAATGTCAACAGTGTACATGTCCATAGAAGGTAAACTAAACATGAGCCTCAGAAAAAATCCTGCAAGATGATGAAAAATGCACCTCATCTGCTAACAATAAATATCTGCAAAACGCAGAGCAAAGCAGGTCCATACTATTTTGCAAATGTACTTGGAACATGAGAGGAAATCGATGGTGGAACCACTTTTCATTGTAGAACATTTGGAAATGGTTTCTGCTGCAGCGATAATAATGTTCTGAACATAATGGCTATAATGGCCTTGAAACAATGGCCTGTTCTACCTCACTTTAGTGAAGCAGGAAGAAATTATTTTATTTTTAACACTTTAACACATGACTCAGAAATGTTAAAGCCATGACAGAACTGAACTATCCAACAAATCTGTCCATTTCTGTGATGTAGTGTGTATACTTATTACTCTATAGGGTGTAATCAGAAAGTTTTAATTTAGTATTAGTCTAGTTAAGTAGGGTGTGGGAGGAAAATAGTTTTCATCATTTCCAGTTCCTGCATATTTTCACAACTTTGCAAATTTTTTGCAAGTTCACAAAATTTCATTGCATAAAATCACATTAAACCTCCACATATTACATCATATAATCCATATTTTTGACACCATGAAAGATTTTTGCCTGCTTTTTTTTTTAGGAGGAACTGATTTATATTCATACGGTTAGTGATGGATGCTTTGACACAACAGATTTTCATAATAATACATCCTATAGAAAGAGCATTTAAACATGTGCAATCAAAGGATGACATATTTCACAACCCCACAAAAATTACAGTATTATTTTAGGTTAATTGATTTTTCCCATTGACAGCAAGGTAGATTATTGATTAGTTAATGAACAGCTCACTGTTAATTAAATGGATTATAATTTTGATCCAAAAATGGCAGCAGATTAAATAGCATAAGGCCAATTGTCGTGTGTTTGGTGCAAAAATATTGCACCGTTTTCTACTTATGCAACTGAAATGAAATGATAACAACCAGACAGGTTTAAGATTATGTTCTGAATATTAACCTTAATCTTGTTTAAATAAATAATATTAATTTTCACATGTTACAGTCTCCCTAAGAAGTGTAGTCACAATAAATGTTAAATTAATACCACATGCACGACATTTGGAGATTTTTATCCAAATCTTTTATCCAAAATTATGAGGACTACTGGCAAAAAAATCATTAGCCAACATTCTATTGGTTGATTGGTCACAGGAAAAAAAAAAAAGGCATGATAAATGAAGTCACTAATTTACTGTCGGTGATTTTTTTAATATGGACAGACGGCATCAATGTATATGATCATGTTTGTAAAGAGCTCTAAAATATGGGACCATTGTGAAAAGAACAAAGATAACCACAAGAGGGTCACTTGTAGACTTTGCAAAAAAAACCCTTTGCCTTTCATTCGTCCACGATGAACATGCTTTACCACCTCAAAACATGTAAGTTCTAGCCTAACTACCCAAGAATCTGAAATAATTTGGTCATGTCAGACTTGCAGTGTGCAGCTGTGCGCTTGTAAAATTAACCGTTAGGCTACTTATGTCAGCCATGGTTACTAATGGGGGGGGGGGGGGGGGGGGGATTACTCAGAGTAAATGATGACCACTGGTTGACCAAGTAAACCATGAAACATCAACTTTTGCAAATTTTTCATTTCCAGCTTAGACTATAAATTCTAAATAATTAGTGGACGGAGGAACTGTGTGACGTGACATTTGATTCTTTTTTTTTTTTTTTTTTTTTTTTTTCATGACATTTGATTCTGAATGTCATGTGATTTGTGGCGGTCAGATTGTTTAGAGTTAGAAGTCATCATATTAAGACAAAATGGGTGGAACTACGATAACTTCAGAAGTCAGATGTGAGTTACTGTTAAGAATTAGAACAGTGACTGAGCAAACTGTGATATTTTTTCCAAAATATTTCACAGTCTGGTTAGAGAACGCGAGTAGCAAAAGCTACAATGGAATAAAAAAAAAAGAAAAGAAAGTAGGAATTCTATCATAGTGACCAGTTTAGCAATATATACACCAATGTTTCTATTTAACCTGAGATTTAATTAACTGAGAAAAAAATGTGAGAGAAATTACCAGGACAATGGGTTGAGGAATGTTAACAAATCGACAAATTACAGCAGGTTCAATAACACAATATTTAATCATGCTAATCTGATCAAATCATGTTTGCATTATTAGCACCCCTTTGTCAATAGCATTAAAAATAGATGCTTTTCCAGACAGTTGCAGAAAAAATTCATGGTCTGGCTGTTTTGTTGTTTTTTCTCCTTCTTCTTTTTTTCATTTTAATAATTAAATTATGGGTGAAAATGTGCTGCAATACATGTGCTATTGAACCTGTAGCGACCAAAATCCAGTCATGGAAAAAATGTCTGGTACAATAAAAGCTACATTTCTTTGGGAAAATATAATGCTAAGAAAAATAGCTCCTAAGAGTTTAGTTTTAGAGCCGATACCTATCCATTTGTCATGTTTTGTTGATAATAACCAAAATCACTTCAGTTCTTACATCAATATCTAAGACATTGTACTGACAAAACAGTGCTTTAAAACACCCCATGTTTTCTTTCCTGTTTCAGTCACATGATACCAGGGAATGGGTGCTTGATCTCATAACCATTTGTTTTGTCTGATGGTTTAATCATTTTTTGCACCGCTGTATAGTCATTAAATAAAGTAATATAGTCAAACATCAGAGACAAGTGTTGGGAGACAATGATAGAGGTGAATATGAAAAGGAAAAGTGTTGAAATTTGCAGTTACTAGTGTTAGTTGAGTGGAGGGAATGAAGGTTGAGGACAGAGTTATACAAGGGCAACAACAGAGAGAGGTGGAAAAATAGAAAAGATATGGAAGGAAACAGAAAAGTGAGTGTTTAGAAGCTCAAGACATAGTCAAGGAAATGATAGAGTTGGCACCAGGGAGCAAAGGTAGAGAAGGGGACTGATGAGTTTGGAGAAAGAGTTCAGCAAAGGCCTAGGATCCAATCAAAAGATTGTTTTTGACTCTGTTTTTAATTTCACCTAAAATAATGTTTCAATAGTCACTTGTTCGTAGCTTACCATCAACCATGGTCTTTGAATGGTTACTCATTTTGAACAAAACACTTCTCTTTGGCCCCACATGAACTGCATGCAGTAGCTTGGGGAACCAAATGCTTCACTATGGCAACATGTGGAAAATGATTTAGCTTCTTCTTACTGTAGATTCAGTTTAGAGCACGACGTGTGATTGACTTTTTTTTTTTTTTTAATGATATCATTTGCAGCAGTCAGATGTATACAAGAAGTGATTTATCAGTCCTTGGTTTAACTTGGAATGTGTTATGATTAGTGAAATCTAAAGAGTAATCTCACCTTATTTCTAATGAATAAATAGAAATTAAAAATAAGTTATTATTACTTTAAGATTATTTTTTTTTTAAACCATAACAATATTTAGTACTTTTAGTTATACTGTAGAGCAAATAAACCAACAAAACAAAACAAAAAACCTGTAAAAAATAGTCTGCTTCAGACAGGCACCGTATTGTTAATGTTAGGGTAGAGTTGTCTTTCAAAGCTTTAAAAATGTAGCAGGACACAAATGAAAATGCCAAAGGAAGTATTGACAGTATCCATCACTTCACATGATAACTGAAGTACACGCTAATTCTCAGAAGAAATAAAATATGAATAAGGGCTGATGCGGTTGGTAAGAGCAGAATGAAAGGTAGACAAACAGTGAATTTTATCAACTGTGTGAGGGTCGGTGATGGCAATGTTTTTATAACATCCAATTATAATAATATTGATGATGATGATGATGATGATGATGATGATGATGATGATGATGATGATGATGATGATGATGATGATGATGATGGTGATGATGATAATAATAATAATAATAATAATAATAATAAGAAGAAGAAGACAAAGAAGAATAACAATAATAATGATGATGATGATGATGATGATGATGATGATGATGATGATGATGATGATGATGATATTAATGTATGGTCAGGCTTGATTAAATGCACATACTGTACAGAAATGTTTCTCTACACTGTAAACCTGAATGTTCAGAATAATTAAATATATTAAGTTGTGAATACTAAAATGTTCAGAAATAGTACTACTAACACAAATGTATTCAGTTGCTGTAACATGTTCTTCTTTTTAAGTACTTCCAACTAATATTATTTTTATTAAGGGGAACTATTGTGGATATAATTGAACATAACTTAAAAACATATGAGGTACAACTTAGTGGAATTAAGTCATTAAAAGCTGAGAATGATATTGTACTGTTATTTCTATTGTTTCAAATAAGGATCATTGAAAAAAAAAAATCTTAACTTCTGTAGTAGATGATGAAATATCATTTCACTCCAAATAACCACCAATATCTATCACACCAAAAAAATTGCAATCACAAAACATGATCATTTTATTCAGGAGCAGCTGTGGTTCAGTTGGTAGAGCGAGTCGTCCAATGACTGAAGGGTCAGAGGTCAGCATGTCTACATGTCCTTGGACAAAGACTCTGAACCCTGACTTACTATAGTATACTACAGAACCTTAGAATACTACAGTAAGTTAATAAGTAATGTTTTAATTTAAGTATACTTTAAGAAGCATCTACATTTTTAATTTTTTTTTAAGTTCATCAACTTAAATACTTGAGGCAGTCCATTGTCTTAAATGAACTTATTCAGGTTTACAGTGTAGTGCACATCAGTCAAATCATCTGCACACCCTGATACAAACATAAGGTGGGCCGAGACAAAGTTCTTTTTCACGCTCACAAAAACACTTAACAGTTGCTAAGTGTGCACATTTGTTGCGAAGGCACGAACAAACACCTAACTTTCTTCACCAGAAATAAACACGTATGAGAACTTTCTTAAAAACACAAATTGGTAAATACCCATAAAACCTCTAACAAATGCATAAAAACCTGCATGTGTCAACCTCTTCACAGTCTCATGCATATATGTATAACAGTTCTCACATGAGCACATGTGCAGTATGGCTGTCTGCCTCCCACATGCTGTGTTTGTGACGCATAGGAAAAGTCATTAGGCCTGTACTTCCTCTCCAAACAGAAGAGAAAGAAGAAAAGACCATCTTACATGAAACACGCAGGAAATGTGTGGGTGACTGCCTGGTTGTGAATGTTGTGTGTGAATGTATTTGTGTGCATGTGTGTGTCATGTGTCAGTTGTGAATTTTCTAACTACACACACATACACATATATTCACATGTATGCCTCTAGGCCTAGTGACCAGTGTCCTGTAATTGCTTGCCTTTGATTGCTTTGACTGAGTAGACTACAGCTACAATTACAGCCAATTAAGTAACACAGCTAAGGGTCTGCAGACAAAGTTGCATACCATGATCTTGTTGTCTAAAGTGTATCCCCTAATTTCCTGAGTCAGAATCAAACGCTTTACATTAAATTACCCGGCACCCACAATAATTATGTGTAATTTTTGCATCTTAATACAAAGGTCCTCATTTTAAGTGTGGAGCAAATGTTGTTTGGCACTCTTTATATCTTACAAACCAGTTGTTATTTAAGCACTATTCATTAGACACAAAATCTTTATTTAACAAGGGGGGGAAAAAACAGCATTTTTCAAGGGTGTTCTGGCCACAAAATGGAAATCACAGCCATACATTTATAATAACAATATACAGAAACACAATAAGTGGTGCCAGGAACAACAAATAATGCCCCTTATGAACATTTGACCTGATTTGGCCTATCGCTTTTCATTGGGAAAACACATTTTTTGGTGACTGTGATATTGACCTTTGACCTACATTCACTAAAATTTAATGGGATCTATTCTGGACCACCTTGCAAATTTACTGAAAATTTCATGGAAATTGGTCCAGTATTTTTGGAATAAAATTGCTAACAAACAAACAAACAAACAAAAAAGCAAACTGAAACAAAAACAACAGCGATAATGAAAGTCAGTACTAAAAACACACTTAAAACTGATAGGAACATAGATATATTTACCCCTGAAGGGAACGTAAGGGTATTTTTTTTTGTCTGTCAATTGGTTGTTTGCAACTTTATGTAAAAACCACTGGACAAATTTCCATGAAATTTTCAAGAAAGGTGTGTGATGGTTGAGAACAGATCTTATCATATTTTGGTCAATGTAGGTCAAAGGTCACCATAATATTGCAATAAGGCATAGGGCCAGTTACTGTAGGTAAAACATTTGGGGTTTGTTGTGCCTGGCGTAGGGTGACCACATGAAGTTGGGTGAAAATTTTGGGGACGGGATACATAGTTAATAAAAAATATTACAAAAATCAATAAATAATAATAATGAAATAATAAATATTATAACTAACTCTTATATGGCTTCATCTCATGTTCACAAGTTTCATTTCTCTGTGCACAAAGATACATACTGTTACAGCTTCTGCTTTTTAATGAACTCTGTGTCTCAACTTCTGTAACTAATCACTTGACATATAGTGTGTGTGTGTGTGTGTGTGTGTGTGTGTGTTTCCCATGTGCATTGCAGAAGCTGTAATTTCACATTATATCCAACCCCACAGAATATTTCTTTGTGTTATTCTAACAGTGTGTGGGTGCATATTTACTGCATCCTCTGTCAACCTCAACAGACTGTGGTAAGCATGTAGCTATATACAGTAAATGTTCTGTTCACAGGATGTAGGTGTGTTTATTGTGCAGGAGTTTGTGTTTGTTTTCCCAAAAGCAGGTCAAATAAATGATCCGCTGCGACAATTAGTAAAAACAATGACATTCAAGAAGGGCAGATGAATTGACCCAGATATAAAAGTTTATAAATAAATTAAAAAAAATAATAATAATTCACAACCACAAATAAATGAAGAGCAAGTGGAAAAGTTCGGGTGAATCCTGGGGTTTGGACATCTGCTGAACCTTCAGGAAACTCAATCATCTTATGGCTGATGGTGGAAGTCTTACAGTACCTGCACTAAATCATGTCAACACACACAAACAAACACACACACTCTGCCATCAGGGAAATAGGTGAAGGACAGCTTTTCTGACTTCATGAAAAACACACACACACACACACACACACACACACACACACACACACACACACACACACACACACACACACACATCAGTGGATTAATTTGGACATCTCTGCCATGAACATCTGTCACCTCAGCAGGGTCCAAACTGCTAATAAACATGAAAACACATCATCATACGTGCACACACACACACACACACACACACACATTTATTATCTTTCCTGTCTCTCACACTCTGACTGACGTGTAAGCACAAACACACCCCTTCTTCAGTCAAAATACAATCCAGGCTCCATCCATGTGTTACAGTTCAGTGTTTTATCACAGTCTGTCTCCATACACACCTGCACCAACACACACCCACAGCACAACGAAGGTTTCCTCTGTGCTGGTTTATCTACTGATTCTACAGTAAAAGATGGAAATATCTATATTCATACAGAAGATTCTAATTTAAACTAATTTGTATGTGGTAAAAATCTGGATTATTATACTCAAAGATCTAAGACACCTGTTGCCCTTAAGACTCCCTGGGGCATTGCTTTTTTCCCCCCTTGCTAACAGCAAACAGTCTCTGACATGTTGTTTTTTTTGGCACATGAAAAAAGGAAGAAAGTCTCAGTGCAAGGTTCACCTCTGAATATTCCACACAGGCCTGGAAATCCCCGTACACTGCACACATTGAGCTGTGCAGGTGTTACTAACTGTAATCTTTACCCTCTGAGCTCTGCAAGTAAGAACATTTCACCTCATACATACATTTTTTTTTTCTTTCTGCTTTCATCTTATAATTTTAAAGCCGGATTTTAAGAAATTCATCTCTTTTCCGAGATGCATGTGTGGGACACTTTACTTTTTTGTATGTGTGTGTGTGTGTGTGTGTGTGTGTGTGTGTGTGTGTGTGTGTGCCTACTAGTTTTACTCATACTTTGAATTTACAATGAAACAGTTGGTAGTTTTTGACAATCATATGTTTCACATGTGTATTGAGTGATATTAAGTACTACTATAAAGGTGAAAGAAGAGTTTATTCAATGTTTTACACCAGTGGAGCAGATAAAATTCAACTAAGGTCAAACCCAAAACAGAACGAAAACTTAAAATTCAGGAGAACATTTGCTCCTCAAATGTAATAAATATTTCATCCTCTTCATTTTCAGAACGATATTGACTTTGCAGGTTTAAGAAATCAACAGTGACAACTACAAACACATAACTAAAACAGCTTGATAAGAAGAGGATACATTGGGTAGATGGGTAATTTTTCGTATTCTTTCTTGTTCAAATTAATTACCTTGCATGTATGTTACAATCTGTGCCTGGTGCAAAGGCTTAGTTAGAAAAAAAACCCAAAAAACCCCAAATAGACCTAATATGATGGAACCAGTGTAGATAATTATTAGACATTTATCCAAAATATAACTAAAATGACAGAAATATGAATTTAATGCTGCCTGTTTTCACATATCTTCTATTAGAATCTAATCATATTATAGAGCCAGCACACATTCACAGTATTTTAAAGGTTACTAGTGTGTATTGCCAATAAAAACACATTAGCTTAGTGGCTTACCTTAGCAACCTAATTTCCCTCCACATTATCATTGTAGTGGTCGTGAGCCAGTGAGGATTCCTCCAGTGTTAATTAAACCGTCTGTCTTGGAGAGAATTAAGGTCATGATCTCCCAGACCTCAGCACTCCCACACTCCCTGAGAAGAAAAGAGAGAAGAAAAGAGACTTAATGAAGGAATAAAAGGATGAAATGACTTAATGAACCGCCTAACGAGGCCTGCGGCCGTTTAATAAGGGCTTATTAAAGCTTAATTAGAGCAATAATCCAGCTTGTTGGGAGTCATTCAGTGTTGACTTGTGCTTGATTGTGTTTTTATGGCAACTGGATAAACAAGGAAGCATTGTCATTCCGCAGGAAGGAAGACAATGAGTGTGTGTGTGTGTGTGTCTGCGTCTGCGTCTGTCTGTCTACAAAAAGGATCTCAATAATGATCAGACTTCCGAGAGATGAGCCCTTAATGTGACCTTTCAATCACACAAAGGCCATGTCGTCTATCAGCCATTCAAGAGTTTAATCTTCATCCACATATCTCTTGAATACTCAGCTTCACAGCTTAACCCAAAATACACCTAAACCGAAATATAATAAAGGTATGTGACTGTGTGGAAGTAGCTCTTGTCTCAACACTTCTCAAAGGTAATTAGGTACAGCTCTACGATGAGGTCTTCACATTCCTGCATGAAGGCTGACGCTCAACTCCTCACACAGAGCTACATGTGGCACGTGGAGAGACACATTCCTTACTTCTAGAAGCAGAAGTAGCTTTGTGGAGCTCAGTAAATGAGTCATGTGGTGTCACTAAAATGACTCAAGTGAATTAAAACAGAAAAAAAAAAATACTCTTTCCACTATAGACTCAGCATTACTCACTTGTGTCACATCATCAAACTATACAATGTCTTAGCTAAAGACAGGATGAGGTATACAGAACACCGCAGGCATCACATTTTCATTATTCAGATGGTGACGACATCACCCCTTAGAGGACTGAGTCAAACTCATGTATGTTAGATCCCACCGGTAGATGTAGATGCCAACTAAACTGTCAGACAATGGCTTTCTGCGTTACGTCTCAATGATTCATTTTATAACCATGAGTCAGACTGTAAATGCCTCCAGGCTTACATGTGGTTAATATCCCACAGTCTCAACAATGAAAAGGTAGAACTCATTCTCCTTCCTGATCCGGGTTAAACTCACATAAACCCAGACATACACTGACTTAAATAAGTTTTAATTTATACAGATCAGTATGGAGCTCATCCTAGGATCACAACATGTATGAACACTTTACCAAAAAAGGAATTTAACTCCCAAAAGCAATGTTCTGTCACTCTTCGAATGCAAAAAAAAAAAAAAAAGTTTATTAAACATGGAAAAAAAGGCTGGAAATCACTACAATTCTGGTCATATTAAAGCTACATAAACATATTCAGCCGCTGTGAATAGACTGTGGAGATACGCTGATTGATTCTTGAGTGGATTTATAATCAAATGCAAACATTAAGCATGTAAATGATGATAGTATCAACAACCACTGGAAGGAGCTGGACTTGTGTAAACATTTAGCTGTACTTTTCATAAAATAAGATTAGTATTATGAATTATTTTCTTTTCCAAATAATCTTATGGTGAAAAATCTGTAACAACTCATGCAATAAGTGCATTTAAAAAAAAAAAAAAAAAAAAAAAAGCAAAAATAATAGATTAAAAGAACAAATTACTCGTGCTCTTTCCATGGTTGTGTGTATGACCATGTATGTGTCATTTATGTACATTTTCTCTGCAGCACATCTACTATAAAAACACCTGCCTCTACCCACTCCCATTCCCTCACCTTGTTTTTTTTTTTCTTTAGGAAACTGCTGACGAACACATACCTTTCCAGTGCTACAGTCATCATTTCCCACCACACTGTCACTTTTAGCGCACTAATCCACCAGAGGAATTCAACAAACCACTGATGTAAGATGGTTAGCATTACCACAACCAATAGGATTTCATTCATTTTTGCCTGTAGCCTCTTCAGCTTTTACTTTGACACAGTTGAACAGTTGAATGATTCCCTCAGGCGCTCATGGCCGATGATTCCCTGCCTCCGAGCTTCACTAATCTAGTTCCTCAAATTAAAACCATTTGGGGTGGAAGAGGTTCAATACTGCAGTTAGATCAAAACAGGATGAGTTGAAGTTACCCTGTGTGGTTCTGATTATCAGCCTGTTTTTGACCTTCTTATTTCCTGTTTTTTTTGTTGTTTTTTTTTAGTATTACATTGAGCTTCCAATGTCTGGGAATTATGTCATTTAGCCCAATGGCTGTCTGAGGTCACACTCCAGAGGGCTATTAACCGATTTTAGACATTACAGCGCAGATACACTTAAGACATGGCAGGAAAAATGTGTGACAGCATTTCATGAGGACGGTTTGAAGCCTTATAGTCACAGTTCATGGACTATGTCTTTGGTAAGTCTGCAGCTCTTCTAAGACACTTCTATTGCTTCCATTTATTTCCAGAACGCCAAACAGCTGACGAGTCTTGCAGAAGGGCCAATAATCTCCTTTACTGTCATTTCCTCTTCCAGACATATGTCAATTTTACGTCAGAGGATTTGGGGTGCCAGTTATTGTTCCGCAGCATGAGAATGATGTCAACTTTCCTACAGGGTCTTTTCTGTGAGATGTAGACAGCAAAGCAGCTGACAATTCTTGCAAAGATGCCAACACATCACATCATTTACAAAACCACCCCACTGCTCCTCAGCTCTGTCAGTTACACACTGGAGAGTTATAGGGGGAAAAAGAATGATGTCATCTTTCCAAAGGGGCCTTAAATCTCAAAGTCTTTATGCAAGAGTGCTGAGCTCTCAGAGATGATGATGATGTTGATGTTGATGATGATGATGATGATGATGATGATGTCGGCGGTGAGAGCGGTGCTGATGGTAGGTGCAGTGGTCATGTGTTGATGGCGATGATGATGCAATCTGCCTTTTAAAGTTTAACAACATGCTCAGCTCACTACTTCACTTTTGCTAATGCTGTAAAGCAAGAAGGAATGCACACTGCCGGTAATTTCACTCCATTTAAATCAATAACCCTTAATGTGAGGAGGCAAGTAAATCTTAACGTTGTAGCTGTTGTAATGTAATGTAGCTATTAGGATTGATACCAGGAATGTTCACAGTTTGGAAAGACTTTGGCTCAGCTTCCAATATGATTAACAAAATTTATATATGTATATATATATATATATATATATATATATATATATATATATATATATATATATATATATATCACAATTTCAAATTTTCACGAATTTACAGTTATGGGTGAGAAAACAATAACCTATATATTACAATATAACTTTTCCTTGATAGAAATGTGAGATGTGTTCAATATAATTTTGATAGAATTCATTCGTCCATGTTTTGACAGGCACGTCATAAACAGCCAATCATAATTAAGTAGCACCGCTCTGAAACAATCACACTAGAGCCACAATAAGATAGATTGATGCACACAAAAGAGGAATAAGACCAGTTGCAGTACACACACTAATGTTTGAGCTGCATGTGTTACTGAACGGCTGGGACTCAGCTGTTCGAAGCATGTTAAGTTTCATTTTCAGTTGACGTCAGTTACGTTAGCATTGTTTGGTGAAGATTTTGTTTCAATTAGATTAAATTAGCTTTTATTGCCATTTAGCAAATTAAATTCAAATGCACAGTCCTCCAAAAACCTGTGCAGCTGCAGCCGCTACATGATCAGAAGCTTCAGAAGTTCTAGTCTAGTTATGTACATAAGACGCATCAGATATTATAAACACAGTACATGTGGTCTCATGATGGAACTTTCCCAATGGATTCAGTGCTTTGTGTTCTCTTTTAAAATTTGGAAGCTTTATCCTGCTGTTCAGATTTATTTTAGTTTTAAAAATATGTACCTATTGTATTTATGTGAAACATTTGTTGAATGCTCTTCAGCATATCTGTCATGTTCAACCTCTGACATAATAAATCATTGTTAAATTATTTAAGATGGTGATTCGATTTATATATTGTGACAAACAAACAAAAAAAAAAAAATATGTGTATGTATATATATATATATATATATATATATATATATATATATATATATATATATATATATATATATATATATGTGTGTGTGTGTGTGTGTGTGTGTGTGTACCCCCCTTTATCGCACTGTCCAGTCTCAATAAAATAAAATAAAATCAAACACTTATTCATGCACCAAGGTCACACATACATGATGTGTTGATATATAGAAATGTTAAAACATCTAGTCCAGAAAATATTTATTATGTGGTTTAGGAACATGGGATTTGAGAATCATGTAATGATTGATAGAGTGTTAGATATAAAAATATGAAGTTTTACCTTGTTTTTTGAAGAAAGAGGTACTTCTTGAAAATACCTTGTGAGAACGTACAGTACAGCACCAATCATCCTTGACATTTTCTAGTTTTACTCCTGTGTGTTTGTTATAAACCACAAGTTAAAAAACTGCCTGAGTAAAAAGACTAAATTAATGACATATGTGAAGAGGGAGTTCATATCTCACTGCCAAATAGTCAGCTATGCTAGAATTGCACTAGGTCTAACACAAACAAAGCATAGGCAAAAAGTACTTTACTATCAGACGTGGTAAAAGTACTCACATTGTGTACTTAAGTAGAAGTACAAGTACAATACAGTAGAAATACTGATTGAACTCTACTTCAGTAAAGGTTTAAAAGAAAGTGAAATTTGTCAATTGTAATAAACTACAAATGTAAATATTTAAAAAAAATTGGAATACAATAATACTTATTTAACCAGGAAAAATCAGAAAAGCTTCAAATGTTACCAAAATAAACCCTTTAAAAGTAAGCTACTGTGACTATTATCAGGAAATTTAGGAAAAACTAAAAAAAAAAAGAAAAAAAAAAGGGAGATAAAATTCAACATGAGATTTTAAAAAAGGTTATAAATATGAGATCAAAAATGCATAATTTTAAGATAAAATGTAAACATTGTGAGATAAAAAGTCAAAATTATGAGGTAAAAAGTGAAAATTGTGAAATAAAAAATCTAAATTGTGAAATAATTATGCAATAACAGTCATATAACTATAATATATAAAGTCACAGTTTCTCTCCTACACTGATTTTCCCTCTGAAGTGACTTATTTTTTTACTGTCACATCTGTTTAGTTTGTAAGTAATGAGTCCAACAGTATAAAGTACATATGTTTATGCAAAAATGTAGGGAGTAAAAGTAAAAATTTGCCAGAAAAATAAAGTAAAGATTCCTAAAAAATATATATAGTACAGAAACAAAGTACTTTCACTTAGTTACTTTCCAGCTCTGTTTTTCTATAGAAAACATTACAAAAAGCCTCAAACTTTCACAAATACAAGGGTCTGTATTTTGTTTGTTTCCACTGGTTTCACTTGTTTTCAGCAATCGCTCTCATTTCCTGCATTTTCCCAGTAACACCCTTGTGTGTTAAACTATATCTAGTTTTACACAGGGCATGATGTCATTCTGCCTGCGGGGCTTTCCCACATTCATGGCTCAGCTGATAACACATGTGGTGGAGAACTATTAAAACACATGGGTGTGTAGCGGTTTTAAACTCCTAACCCATATCAACCTTCCCTGAGAAACAGAGTGAGGAAGAAGCTGGCAAGAAAAACAGGGCCCCCTTTTCCCTAGCAGCAACCTGCAGCTTTAAAACTCATCTAGATTGTGATTACCTTGGCTGAATACAAACAGCCCAGCCCATGTTGTTGCAGGTTGGCTTCATCTGTGTCTCACTTCATAAAACCTCCAGAAAAAAAAAAAAACATTTCATAGGCATTTCTTTCATGTTACTTATTTACAAAACTGCAATTCATTTAAATATGCACATAGTGTTTTTTAATAAGATACTTAATTCTACATATCGTTAGCCTCATACCATAATTGCCTAAGTCAATTTTTGGTCAAATTGAGATTTTTGCATAACTTTACTCCCTTAACACTGCTGCATCATCCTGTCTTTTTGCCTATGTCATTGACCAATCAGAACAGTCATAAAAAACAAAAAAACAAGTGCAAAAACATACCTGCCCAAGTCATTCATTTGACTTAGGCAGTTTTACCATTTGACTTAGACAGTTTTACCATTTGACTTAGACAGTTTTACCATTTGACTTAAGCAGTTTTGCCATTTGACTTAAGCAGTTTTACCATTTGACTTAGACAGTTTTACCATTTGACTTAGGCAGTTTTACCATTTGACTTAAGCAGTTTTGCCATTTGACTTAAGCAGTTTTACCATTTGACTTAGACAGTTTTACCATTTGACTTAAGCAGTTTTGCCATTTGACTTAAGCAGTTTTACCATTTGACTTAGACAGTTTTACCATTTGACTTAGGCAGTTTTACCATTTGACTTAGGCAGTTTTACCATTTGACTTAGGCAGTTTTACCATTTGACTTAAGCAGTTTTACCATTTGACTTAGACAGTTTTACCATTTGACTTAGACAGTTTTACCATTTGACTTAGGCAGTTTTACCATTTGACTTAAGCAGTTTTACCATTTGACTTAGACAGTTTTACCATTTGACTTAGACAGTTTTACCATTTGACTTAGGCAGTTTTACCATTTGACTTAAGCAGTTTTACCATTTGACTTAGACAGTTTTACCATTTGACTTAGGCAGTTTTACCATTTGACTTAAGCAGTTTTACCATTTGACTTAGACAGTTTTACCATTTGACTTAGGCAGTTTTACCATTTGACTTAAGCAGTTTTACCATTTGACTTAAGCAGTTTTACCATTTGACTTAGGCAGTTTTACCATTTGACTTAGACAGTTTTACCATTTGACTTAGGCAGTTTTACCATTTGACTTAAGCAGTTTTACCATTTGACTTAGGCAGTTTTACAATTTGACTTAAGCAGTTTTACCATTTGACTTAAGCAGTTTTACCATTTGACTTAAGCAGTTTTACCATTTGACTTAGACAGTTTTACCATTTGACTTAGACAGTTTTACCATTTGACTTAGACAGTTTTACCATTTGACTTAAGCAGTTTTGCCATTTGACTTAAGCAGTTTTACCATTTGACTTAGACAGTTTTACCATTTGACTTAGGCAGTTTTACCATTTGACTTAGGCAGTTTTACCATTTGACTTAGGCAGTTTTACCATTTGACTTAAGCAGTTTTACCATTTGACTTAGACAGTTTTACCATTTGACTTAGACAGTTTTACCATTTGACTTAGGCAGTTTTACCATTTGACTTAAGCAGTTTTACCATTTGACTTAAGCAGTTTTACCATTTGACTTAGACAGTTTTACCATTTGACTTAGGCAGTTTTACCATTTGACTTAAGCAGTTTTACCATTTGACTTAGACAGTTTTACCATTTGACTTAGGCAGTTTTACCATTTGACTTAAGCAGTTTTACCATTTGACTTAAGCAGTTTTACCATTTGACTTAGGCAGTTTTACCATTTGACTTAGACAGTTTTACCATTTGACTTAGACAGTTTTACCATTTGACTTAGGCAGTTTTACCATTTGACTTAAGCAGTTTTACCATTTGACTTAAGCAGTTTTACCATTTGACTTAGGCAGTTTTACCATTTGACTTAGGCAGTTTTACAATTTGACTTAAGCAGTTTTACCATTTGATTTAGACAGTTTTACCATTTGACTTAGACAGTTTTACCATTTGACTTAGGCAGTTTTACTATTTGACTTAAGCAGTTTTACCATTTGACTTAAGCAGTTTTACCATTTGACTTAGACAGTTTTACCATTTGACTTAGGCAGTTTTACCATTTGACTTAAGCAGTTTTACCATTTGACTTAGGCAGTTTTACCATTTGACTTAGACAGTTTTACCATTTGACTTAGGCAGTTTTACATTTGACTTAAGCAGTTTTGCCATTTGACTTAAGCAGTTTTACCATTTGACTTAGGCAGTTTTACCATTTGACTTAAGCAGTTTTACCATTTGACTTAGGCAGTTTTACCATTTGACTTAAGCAGTTTTACCATTTGACTTAGGCAGTTTTACAATTTGACTTAAGCAGTTTTACCATTTGACTTAAGCAGTTTTACCATTTGACTTAGACAGTTTTACCATTTGACTTAGACAGTTTTACCATTTGACTTAAGCAGTTTTACCATTTGACTTAGGCAGTTTTACCATTTGACTTAAGCAGTTTTACCATTTGACTTAGGCAGTTTTACAATTTGACTTAAGCAGTTTTACCATTTGACTTAAGCAGTTTTACCATTTGACTTAGACAGTTTTACCATTTGACTTAGACAGTTTTACCATTTGACTTAAAAGGTAAAATGGGCGGCTGTGGCTCAGTTGGTAGAGTGGGTCGCCCAATGACCGGGAGGTTGGCGGTTCGCGTCCCAGCTCTGGCTGTCCACATGTCGAAGTGTCCTTGGGCAAGACACTGAACCCTCACTTAGGCCCCCAGTAGGACTGACCTTAGACCATAGAAACCTACTGGTGTAGTATGAGTGTGTGTGTGAATGGGTGAATGTGAGGCGCTAATGTAAAGCGCTTTGAGCACCATGAAGGTGGAAAAGCGCTATATAAATGCAGTCCATTTACCATTTACCATTACTTAAGCAGTTTTGCCATTTGACTTAAGCAGTTTTACCATTTGACTTAAGCAGTTTTACCATTTGACTTAGGCAGTTTTACCATTTGACTTAGGCAGTTTTGCTACCAGCTGTTCTGCAAAATGGCAGAAAAAATGCAAAATGTTCTCAGAAAAACTGCCTAAGTCAAAGGTATAATCCGCCTAATTCAATTTTATTCCATAAAACAAATGATGTTGGGTTTTGTTCTTTTTTCATACTTTTCTTCTCATCTACTTGAATGTTCTGTGAAAAAATCTATAAAAAAAATATGGATGTGACTTTTGGAAAATGTCTTTTTTCTCATTTTCTGAAAACACAAAAAAATGACTTAGGCAATTATGGTATAAAGCTGACGATATTTATTGCTTAATATCAGTATATATTATGGTTCCTTAGCTGATCAAGACATTAAAACAACCCAGTAAAACTTTGTTTAACTATTAAACAATGCTGTGGGCCAAAATAACTCCAAGTTGAATAGTTCACATGATCTCTGATGTGTTTTTGGATTGAACAGCTCATACTTAGCAAAATTCAGTCAAAAGAAAATGTCAGATTCAAGCAGCTGGGGAAAATAAGAATAAAACTCAGGTCAGTTATATATTGAGGAAGGGAGGAAAGCACAGTCTGAAACAAAATCCCCGGAGGATAAGCTCAGCTGATATGGACCCCTGAGAGGAAGTTGGACTTGTTTATAAAGGAAATGACATTGTTGGGCTTGGATCAGACAATGACCTCATGCTGACAAGATAATGGTTGAGAGAGTGAGAGAACACTGTTTAGTTTAGTTTCACGAGTCGCATATTCAAATGGAAAGGTGACCGACTGCAAAAGCACAAAGCGGAGACCTTATTCCATTTAGTAATTGGCTTCTAATAATAAAGACAGATTCTAATTCTGTATTAGGTTGGAACACTACGTCTCTAAATTTACTCATTTAGTCTATTTAAAAGCTATTATACGATGACATATCCCCTGGCCCCCGACAAAAATGAAAAGTGGTACTTATAACTGATGTTCATTGACCTAATCCATAGCTAAAGAATAACAAGAAGAAAGAAATGAAAAAAGGCACCAGCCCAGATTTAACTCATTTAAATGGTAAGATCCTAATATTGGATGGTTACTGCAGTTATTAATATGTTTCTGACTCCTTCTAACTGACTCATTTCTTAAACGTTCATCAGTTTGATAGAGAACATCAAGATTGAACTGTCTTTCAATGGAAAAAGGTCATGTGATCTGATGATTGACACTGTTCCAGAGCATTAAAAAGAGGCAGATTAAGCGATTACCCATCATTCCTAGCGTCTACAGTGCAAGCCTTTGAGGACAGTGTTATGATCTGAAGTTACTACTTTTTTCCCCTTCAGCTCTAGGTTCAGCCACATTATGGGCTGGATCTACTATGACCCCAATTTGTGTGTACTAATTTACATGTGCAATCTAGAATTTTGCCTGTCATTGTACTTAGGCTTGTACATAGGCAACACATTGCTTTACATACACGGGCACAAGGCTACACATAGCTACCCCATTATGCGGTGATGCGTAGGCAAATACTTTTGATACGCGCTACACTGATTCGCACAATACCTTGCGTTGTCAGTGGGGGCGATATTGCAAATATTTTACATTCTTTCATGTATTTTTTATATTCATAGAAGAAGTATTCCAAAAAAAGAAGAGAAGCTGTGTGAAGTGATTAGACAATATCGTCAGTAATAAAAATGTCTCTCCTCATCTATGTCTCCCATTGGGCGTCCCAGAGAAACAAACTCTCCATCCAGGTCTCTACAGATGTTCAAAGGGTAAACATACCACCGCCGTTTGTTTTCTTTCCACCGTCGATGTAAAAGTAGCAATAGAATGCACTCCTCTTCAGTTGCCATTTTGACTGATACCACCCGCAATGACAATCTGCAAAAGTCATAGATGACTCTGTTACCACCGACTGCAGTCGACACACAGCCCGTCATGCTTGCGTCGACATGTACAAACATGAAAAGGGGGCACATCACTCGCATCATTTGTGTGTTGTTCGTGTTGCCCGCCTAAGATTGCTGGCACAAATGTCAACAGGTACAAAGTCTTGTGAACTGCCCTATTTAAATGAAGATTTTGCGTGTACCTAACTGCTCTGCTGAATGATCCAGGTGGATGGAAATATAATGTTGTAATAATTTTTTCATAGAAGGTATTAAGTGACTAATTCATTCATTATCCCGCCGCCCAAATGGGAGGTGAGGGCATTGTTTTTTTTGTGTGTGTGTTCGTGTTTGTTTGTTTGGCTGTCAGCAACTTTATGCTAAAACTACTGGAACAATTTCCATGAAATTTTCAGGAAAGGTGTGAGGTATTCCACAATAGATTGAGTTAAATTTTGGTGAATGTTGGTCAAGGTCAAGGTGACAAAAAAATGTGTTTTTGAAATGATAATAGATAGGGAAATTCAGGTAAAATATTTTTGAGGGGGCGGGGGGTTAGATTGTCAGGCATACATAATTTAGTTCCACTGTAGCTTAATATCAGTGTGTATTTTTAATCACAATCATCAGGAATGGAAAACAGGCATGTGTGTCTGCGCAGAGGTCTCAATTATTTTTTCCTTCCATAATTCCAAATATGCTCACACAAGAGTGAAATCTGTGTCTTGTTTCATTATTTCAATGTCTCCTTCTTGGACAACAAATGCAGTAAAGCATGTGCAATTCTGCATCCAAAACATTTGCTTCTCCCTTTGAGACATGTTAACTATAGATGCAGTTTCTACCATAAAAATTGCTTTTGGTTTTGATAAACCACTTTGAATGAACTAAATTAATATATTTATATTTTCAACCACAATTGTAAAGTCCCATATTACATAATAATTGTTATAAAGTATTAAATGAATGCTGATATATTATTTAGCACCTTTGAAAGACATAACCCTTGGTGTCCATTGTTAGAAAATCAGTTTGTATATTTTTTGTGTGTGCAATAAGTTTGCACATGCAAAAATCGAACCAGAAGCTCAGAGGGGAAAGAGTCTTTTCTGTTGCTGCACCGAGCCTTTGAACCTACACTGTCCAATTTTAAAACTAATCTTAAAACAAATTTTTACTACCTGGCATTTGACTCAGTGGCTCATTGATTTTAGTTCTTTTATTGTATGTATTTATTTATTTTATCTGTGTAGTTTTAGCACTTTTTATTGTATTTTTAAATTTATTTTATTGCTTTGTTCTCCTTTCTCTGTTTTGTGTTTTATGCCTTGTAGTGTGCAGCGCTTTGTGTCTGTTTTAAAGTGCTTTTATAAATAAGGATGGTATGGTATGTTTTAATACATGCAAAGCTTTAGTAGATCCCGCCCTATGTGTTCAAAAGATGAGGTCAGCTGACTGCAAGAATACACTGAGTGCCCAAGGTTTTTATACTGATAGATTTGCTGATGACACAGGCATATTACAAGATGATCATGCCAGGATAAATTGGCTCTAATCATAAAAGAGTGGTTCAAGGATAAATAAGACATCATTTTCACACATGGAATGTCCAACACAGAGTCCAAACCTGAATCCTACTCAGACTCTTTGGGATCTACAGTCATCCCACTCTCTCTTGGCCAAAAAATAATGCATCTTTGTGCAGAATGTTCTGACATTTATTATGACATTGCATAAGCAGCATGTGGTATGACATATGCTAGAATGAATGCATTCAGTAAACAAAGTCAAGGGCAATTCATTGAAATATTGTGATTGCAACTCTTTTTTTTCCGTATAGATGGAAAACAGAAGAGCAAAAAAAAAAAAAAGCCACTTCAAGACATAACAGATAAATAGTAGGATGTTTAGCAAACAGTTTTGAATGATTTTCCAATTAAGCTCCTGGCATAAAATTAGATCATACATTTTTATGTCGATATTCTTCTACATTATACACTCAGTTTAAAAAATGATAGGGTCATATAAGGTGACAAATTCACTGCAGGTGCATAGTTTATCACTTTCATGACAGTTTACAAGCAATAAGCAGTAGAAATGTGCAGTTTTGCCATTTTCAAGCTGCAGTTCAACAATGAGCACAAGAAATATACAGATGAGAATACATATATTTAATCTACATTAGATTTAAAATGTCAGGTGACTGTAAATTAAAGTCAATACAGACCATCCAACTTCAACCCTGACCTTTAAGGGATTTCCTCTAAGTACAAATTACTAAAAAGATAAGCAACCAATTTTTGTTTCTGAGCAATTCCAGCTTTTTCTTTTAATGTTGCAGTTCCAAGCCTATTCACTCACACAAGGGACTATTACAACTTTCCAAAACAACATTCTGTTGCTCTGCACTTTCTATAAACTGCTCTATCATGACCTCTAATTGTCCTGGGGATTGGGACAGCATGATTGAAAATAAAAATCCTTCATGCCAAAAAAATGACTGGAGGGGTTTGGAGGAGCTGTTGGACCTCCCAAGAGCAGAGCTGGACTAAAGCCCAAAAACAAAGCTTGCTGCTGGGTTAAGGATCTTAGAATATGCCCTGGATTATGGAGCGAGGGAGCCAGAACATGCCCGGGGACAGTGGTGGAAAACTAATACTGATTTTGGCTAAAGGGAGTTACTGGGTTGTATGAGAGGCAGTTTATTCAGTGTTGTCAGAATAACAGTAAAAAATAAAATAAAAAAAATTTCAGGTCTAACAACAAAGAAGTAGAGGGAGTTAATTTGCACGAACAGAATGGTCCCATCTGGCCTGATTATCATACTACATTGCTAATGCTAACTTTTAATGGTGTGATCATCTCACACGCTCATTTTCACTGAATCCTTAATGCAAAATTAGCATATTAGAACAACATATTGTCTCTCACTTGCCCAAGGGCCTGATACAAGGTGGTGTCAGATTCCATTTTTGTCTCGTGCTGTCATTTGAACATTGAATATTAGGATTCATTCAGACATTTGGCAATGGCATAAAAATATGATAATACTAAAATGAGTCCTTGGACAAGGATATAATTTGATTTATTTGATGTTTATATATGAAATCTTTCAGAAATTTCAATCCAACCACTGATGCATCGCAGAGGTGTTTTCACTTCAGAATAAACACACTGCTGCACATTAATGTGTATCTGCATCTTGCTGCCCTAAGCATTTTTTTTTTTTTTAAATCAGCACCACTGTTTGCTTTCTTCAAAAGCTGAGAACTTTCTAGGTAAAATATCATGAGAGGTATGAAATGTAATCATTGAAATGCTCACAGTGCAGACTGCAGTCTCACTGATCTCCACCCTACACGTCCACCCACCTCTGCACACACCAAAACACTGTCCTCTGCAGAATGTGTCGCATTAATAAGTCACAGCATCTCTTCATGCAAGGAAGAGGAAACATAAAATAAAAATGCAAACGCTGGCAACAGCCCTTTAATGTTGCCATAAATCATCTTGGGCCATCGAAGGTAGAGCTGGTAGCTGTGGTGGAATAACTCCCTCTGTTTGCACAGACCACAGACACATGTGGATGGATGCATGGATGGATGGATGGATGGATGGATGGATGGATGGATGGATGGATAATTGGATGGATAGTTGGATGGATAGTTGGATGGATGGATGGATAGATAGATGGATGGATAGTTGGATGGATGGATGGATAGATAGATGGATGGATAGTTGGATGGATGGATGGATGGATGGATGGATGGATGGATGGATGGATGGATGGATGGATGGATGGATAGTTGGATGGATAGTTGGATGGATGGTTGGATGGATGGATGGATAGATAGAAGGATAAATCGATGGATAGTTGGATGGATGGATGGATGGATGGATGGATGGATGGATGGATGGATGGATGGATGGATGGATGGATGGATGGATAGTTGGATGAATGGATAGATGGACAGACTGATAGGGGATAGTTGAATGATGGATGGATGGATGGATGGATGGATGGATGGATGGATGGATGGATGGATGGATGGATGGATGGATGGATAGTTGGATGGATGGATGAATGGATAGTTGGATGGATGGATGGATGGATAGTTGGATGGATGGATGGATGGATGGATAGTTGGATGGATGGATAGATGGACAGACTGATAGGGGATAGTTGAATGATGGATAGTTGGATGGGTGGATGGATGGATGGATGGATGGATAGTTGGATGGATGAAGGACAGACAGACAGATAGCCTTCTTCATAAGTTGTAATGATTTCTATCAAAGCAGAGACAAGCTTTCATTTCAGTCCAGATAAAACAGTACGGAGACGATCAATGAGTGGCGGAGAGAGAGAGAGAGAGAGAGCGATAGAGAGATAGCATAGCAGAGGACAGGTGTGGAGAGGGAGAGAGGAGGAGGGAGCGTACATATTTCACCTCCATTCACCTCCTGACATGGCCTCTCAAAGAAACCTTTCATTAGACCTTCAGAACAGTCAGCTTAGTCTGTCCAATGCCGTCAATTTAGCTGTCATATTACACTGGCTCACTCTCTGCTTTCATCTTTCATCTGGGGGATTTCTCATCTCATGATTTTAATATGCAGGATTGGCAAAAGAGGTGCATGTGCAGAAAGCCTCAGAAGTCCAACCATCTAATCCATCAGTTAAGTGATTTAAGGTTTGCATGGTTAACCTGCACACCTGAAGCTACCCTTGCAGAAAAACTACTTAAGAAAGAAATACCTTGCAAGAGACTCCTTCAGCTACGTATGACTTAAACAGGGCGTCTGTGCATGACTTTAGTTTTTATCATACAGACATTTGATCTAATCTAATGTGTTACTCTTGGCTAAAGAGCTTTAAACATTTCTGCGGCCAGTGTTTTCTTTCAGTGCATTAAACTATGTATTATTTACAAATTCCAAGCACTTTTTCTAAGGTTTCAATGGAAACAGAACCAAACACGTCTGTTTAATTGCAGGTATGAAAACTTTTTCTCACATTTGGGTGGACCTACGGTAAGTTGAGGTGAGCTTCGCTGCAAATATATGTGGTTCACATATGCACAAATCTCAATGGGGCCTTTCAGAAGGTGATAATTTAGTCTGCCAACACCTCTTCTAAATCATTAACTTCAGGGAAAGTTATCCAAGCCTCCTGATTTTTTTTTTTTTTTTTTCACACAGCACATGCAGAGAAGTAAGAAGACAGACAGAGAGCAAAGGAGAAGGTATAAACAGAGGGAGAGACTCTCAAAGCTCTCACCTTAAAATAGAGCACATCAATAACATTCTGATGTTGATGTAAGACTTGAGGGGATTGGCTGGTTTCACTTTCCACAGAACAAGCTCAGACTACCCTCCTGTCTCGCGCAAAGTGTTTCAGGCCACCCACAGATCATATACAGACTCTCTATATATTCAACAGTAAATGGTGGTGTCAGCAACTTCTCATACCGTCCTCCTGCTGGTGTCTTTCTACTTTTCAGCCATGTCTGATTAGGCACTTCTATTCTATTAACATGGAGTTAATAAAAAGCAAATACAGAAATACTGCAGACTCTAATGTATATACACAACATATACTAAGAAGTCCAAAAACTACTATTTAACCCTTTATGGGACTATGTCATTTTTAAAAAGCTTCTAACCAATCATATTGTAGCGTACATTTTAAAGAATTTAGAATTTAACTAACTGTCCTGCTTTTGATTTTTGCAAGGGTTGAACCACATTTTATTTGTAGTCGTCGATTCAACTTTCTGTTCATCAACTTTTCAGAGTTCATAACTAACATGAATATTTTTATGGATTTTTTATGATTTTAGAATCATTCTGAAATTAAATGTTCCAAGTGCTTTTCAGTCAAATATCTTCATGGATAATGAAGCCATTGTTATTTTATCAATTGTTTTTTTTTTACATTAAGAATTCATGAAAAAAGTCATTTATAAATGAGAGGTCAAAGTGAGCATAGGAAATTTACTTTAGGGCTTAATTCACTTTAAATTAAAGGTCTTTCATGTTTTTTTAATGAATTTTTTAAAATGAATTTCCCATTTTTTTAAAAATAATTTCACATGTTCCATAAAGGGTTAAAAGCTACCAAAACCTTTTTTTTTTCTTTTTTTTTTTTTTTTACCAAGTCTGTTATCAGCATTCTGCATCCCACTATTTTCTGATCTACAGACAGTGAGCTTTACAATGAAAAAACACTGAGTTGACAGTTCAGAAATGCTACAAAACTCTTACTTTTAGCACAAATAAATACACAAGCCCAACTGAAACAGTAGCACCCAAGAGATATGAACGTACTAAAAATGCAGTGTTGCTCAGCGGCACATGTGCGCTGCTGTCAGTGACTAGTTATGCCAAGACTCTGCGCAAAAACATAATATTTTAAAACCAAGTTAATAATGTTTCTCCACTGATATCAGCTCAAATCGCTGTGACTTTACTAAACTTGTCTTGATTTTTAGTACCAGCACTGTAAGTAAAACTGTATGCAGTCATTTCACAAATAAAATGTTGATAAAAGATTTATTCAGGTGAGAATATAGTCATTTAGAATTAAGAACTGACCTAAAAATTTGCACTTTTGCAGATTTCGTCCCATGATGCAATGTGATGACACACAATCATACTTATTAACCAATCTAGGATCTGCCTGCATGGATTTACGGAACATTTAATAGAGTTTGTGCATCCATTTTCATGTCCAAAAGGTCTATACCAGCAACCAAAACACCTGTTTATGTAACTTCATTGTGTAATGATACACTAAAAATGACCATAGAATTAACAACACAAAAAGTTGTAAAATTACAACATGAAAAAACTCAGTAAAAACACAATATAAGATCATAATCTTATGTGATATTTACATGCTGTTCACCTCCTGGTCAGTTTATTTTCTCCTCAGCTATGTGTTGACATGAATTGTTACTTTATTTACCTTCCCCCAGAACTGGACGATATGCATAAAGATGTGAAACACCTAATTCTACACTCAGGTTTTTCATAAATATCACGTTTGGCAGACAACATTTCCATTAGTAATCACCAAACTTCATTTTTTCTCCTTCGTATAAAGCTTCTTCTGCTCTCCTTCATCACATGGAAAGTCATAAACTGACAATTGAAGGTATTTTATGGACTCAGAACTGCAACAGATTAAATGTAGACGAAAGGAATATGATTGGAACTGGAGGTTGGAAGTGATGTCATAGCTTAAAAACCCGTAGAGGATCTGGTTGTACTTGGTGGTCCCTGCTCTCACATAATGAAAACACAAAAACCAGGTCGTGGCGAGTCAAGCTGACACCATCAATGGAAAAGCAGCAAAAATGAGGGCAAACCCACGGTCGGCAGGTTTAGGTGCATTTAATTAAAGGTTTAAATAATAAATAATAGCATACTTGCAGTCCAAGCATGAGAGCATGATCAGGCATAGAAATAATTTATTATCCATGCAAAGACTGACTTAAACAACAAGGCAGTGAAGTGTTACATACCTATCCCATCTGCACTGACTCCAATTCTGTAGCTAAGGTTGACCTCTGACCTTTGTGCTATATTATTATGAGAACTCAATAAAACTAAATATGCCTGTAGAAATCAATAAACTATTACAAGTCTCATAGACCAATACAGCGATAAGGTTAACAGAGGTACATTTAACCCTTAAAGACCCACAGATCTTTTTGCTCTTTATTTTACTGTTCTTGTTCAATACTTTTTATTCACGTTTTTCATTTTTAACAATAGACAAAAACAAAACACACACCTACATTTGTCAGTGCCCACATGAAAAAAGACATGAGAAGAATGCCCACATGTCAATAGTCGTTCCAGCAGACAATAATACATTAGATCAGAATAGACCAAAAAATAAATAAAATGAGGTTGAGCCTCTCTTTTTCTTCATATAGTCCATAAGAGGACCCCAGATTTTTGTGACATTGTCCATATTGTTCGACAGTCTCCTCAAGATGAAGACATGGCATCATATTTTACCTTTCATTAAGTGATTTATCAGTGTTTATCATTGTAATATACTTTTTTTTTCATTCATGAACTTACTTTATCCTCACTAGGGTCACTGAAGCCTAAAGATGGGGTTCACCCTGGACCTGTCGTAGTTCATCCTCACACGGCTGACCTATAGTGATGAACAACCAGTCTCACACTCACACATATGGGTAATTTAGATTAACCCGTTAACCTATCAGTGCACGATGGGAGGAAACTAGAGAACTAAGAGAACAGACTCCACACCTCCATCGACTGATGTTGAAATCAAACCCAGGACCTTCTTGTTGTGACGCATTAGTGCAACTGTATCCACTTTGTGTTTTTTCAATGACATTCATGTATTTTCTTATATTAAATGAATCTATCATGTAAATGTTTGCAAAAGCTCAGGTTAAAGTTGAGGGTTGTTATATCAGAAACAGAGAAAAGTGAAGAAAAAGTGACTGATCATAAAACAAATGTCTCTATCCACTGTCATGGGTTTTACTGGTGAATCAATGTTGTAGATGATGTTTCCACGTTCTTTATGGTGCCTCTAAATGTCCAAATGGGTCATATCTGATGACCAAGAAAAGATGAAGAACTGCATTTGACATCAGATAGTGGATCAACAGACATTTACCTTTTTATATCAGTAAATCATGTTGGTCACTGATGAATAATTGAGTCTTTATGGGTTAATAAAGTGAGTCATATCCTTGGCAGTTCTCTAGTAAGTATTTGAGGTTTACTGTTCTTCAGTTTAACTGTTCTATATTATAGAAATGTTATTACAGAATTATAACATAATTTTTAACAATTGTTGCCATTTAGCAAACATTTAAAATTGTCATTCTGCTGAAAACCACTTTTCCACACTCCTTTTGGAATCTAATGGGTCACCCCGACTTACCAACACATGCTGCCTTTGAAAGTGGTTTGTCACCTCCACTGGCTGCATACTGCATTCACAGAAAACAACAAGAGGCACGAGGGACCGTCTGACGTCAAATAGACTTTAGAGTCACCCACTTGGGATTAAATCTGAAGTAGCATTAGCATTAGCATCTACAAGAGAAGACAGCGCCACAGTACCTGCTGCACAAACTTGAAAAAATGGCGGATCAAACTGGTTCATGTGTTCTCTGTGGAAATAAAGCTTGTTTTTTTGTCCCTGCACGTTTTCAGAACAAGCAACGGCATGAAACCTAGCTCGATGCTACTCTGGTAAAGGTAAACATAGACAGAGAGGGGGGAGGGTTCCTTCGCGCATTTTCAGCCAATCACACCATCATGGACATGTATGAGGAAGTAGCAGTAAACTCTGTTGTCATTTTTCTACCGTGCAAAAACAGCTGGAAACAAAACAATCCGGACGTTTTTTTTTTAATAGAACCAACACACAATGTATTCAGTAACAATGGAGAACAATAATATTAATGAAATAATGATGGAATGAGACCTTTAAAACTCTTCTATCAATAAATCTTCTATCTAATCTATCTAACCATGAAAATGACAAACTGCATTTAAAACTAGTTATTTACATTTATTGATAGGATTAGAAGTCATTAATCATATCAGTTGATGCTTTTGGATGCTGGTGGTTGTCCGGGTCTTTATGGGTTACGTATGTTTTGAATAATCACCCTGCTTCTACCACATGCACAAGTACATATACTACAGGCTTTTCTAGTGATGGGAGCCTTTGGACTAAAAGCAGCTGAACTGCAGATGCTGCATCAGCAGTGTTTTTATCTGTCAAAGACATCCAGGCTACACATTAAACAAAATGTCACTGTATGTGTTTGTATACGGTGTAATAAAAACAATCTGGGTCCTGACATGTCACAGGGTAGCCACAAAACTGCACAGAAACACATCTGCAGAGACAAACAAAAACCAAGATACCGACAAACACACACGTTAAGACAGATATACACAAACACACACACTCCGGCCACCCAAGATGACACTGAGAAACTGTGTTTATAACCTAAGTCTGGATTATAGGGTAGAGTAGAAGAGGGGGGGCAAAAAAAAAAAGAGAGAGAGAGAAAGAGGCATTTAGGATGCTCAGCTGAAAATAATTAAAATGTAGCCCTCCCCTACTCTATCGCTCTCCTTTTTCCTCATTCCCCTTCTCTGTTACACACACACACACACACACACACACACACACACACACACACACACACACTGACTTCTCAGATTTTTATGATCACATCTCCAGTCGGCTGTACATGAGTTCATGAGTTTTAAGAACAAGCAAAGCCAGTCTATCCAGCTCAAATTCACAGAGCGTGTGTGTGTGTGTGTGTGTGTGTGTGTAGTAAAAAAAAAACCCTCAGTCAGATAGAGGAATGTCTCCATAGCAGGTTACACCACAATTTACATAAAGGAACACAGTCACACACATGTATTATCCTCTAACAATCCACCATGCAGTTGACTTTAATTGGTCACCTCAGTGGACTCTAGATTTAACAACTTACTTTGTCATAATAAACCGTTCAGTTCAAAGTTGGGTGGTCTGGCCCAAAGGTCCAAAGACTATCTTTAAAAGTACAATCACAGTCCATGACCTGAATCACAATTTTATTATAAAATATAGATGAATTACAGATAAAATACAGGTTTCAAGAGGCTTGTGCTGTGTGTCATGTGTTTATGTTGCTGTAATCTCATTATAATCTCACTGCATTTTAGATAATAGTAGTGCAATAGTTGTCATAAAATAAACATTAGGAAAATGTACATCCATCTGCAGTGTTTCCTAGTAGTTCTAATTTGTAGTTCCTAAGTTAATGAAGTATGAACAGTTTGAAGTCGTTGTTTCATTAGACATTATTTTTTCAGCAGCAGGGAAACTAATTACACAGACTGTGCTTGTTAATACAAATTCCAAACATTTAAGTATGGAAACATGCTAAAGAGCCAATATACACTGTCTTAAAAAATGCTGTGTGCCTAGCAACATTAATAATTCTACTGCAAAAGCTGTGTATAATGACTTAACCCTCCTGTTATGTTATGGGTCAGATTGACCTGTTTTAAAGTTTGAACATTTAAGAAAAATAGTATTTTTTCCAGTATGATACTTCTTCTGCTAGCCTTAATGAGAGTAATCGACATATTATATGAAAATGGTTCATCTCACATATTTATGATCATCCCCTTCATGTTTATATCACATAGATACTGTGTGGGTCAATTTGACTCAGCAGTCAAACTGGAGGTAAAAGGGTGTCAAAAATGTTAGATTATTTATTTTGTTACAACTGTGGGACATATTATGTTTCAATATTATGTTTTATATGTTGGTCTTTCAAAAGTAATAAAGTGACAAAACATTAAAAAAAGTTTGAACATGTATTTATTTATGAAAAATTACTGTATTATCGTAATTGAACCATTACCTGTTAGAGGTCAGGAACACTATTGCACTAAATATTGAATATGATATAGAATAGTTAGTAATGGAATTAGTAATGACATTAACAGTGATTGTTAGGATTTTTTTGGTTTCTGACATCCTTTGGAAAATTAAAGATGAGCCAGGTCAAACTGACCCAGGAACACTAATGCTCCTCCTGACAAATGAAAATAACAGGAGTTTTAAAGTACTGTAAACTAACACTCTATTTAAGCACTATCTCTGAACTTGTCTCTTCATTTTATTGAATTTTTACTTTTTTAGCTGTCTTTCTGTTACCTACCTGGACAGACAGACAGACAGACAGACAGACAGACAGACAGACAGACAGACAGGTAGATAGACAGATAGATAGATAGATAGATAGATAGATAGATAGATAGATAGATAGATAGATAGATAGATAGATAGATAGATAGATAGATAGATAGATAGATAGATAGATAGATAGATAGATAGATAGATAGATAGATAGATAGATAGATAGATAGATAGATAGATAGATAGATAGATAGATAGATGTCATTTAATGACATTATCTGTAGAATCACATGACACACTCAGACTGATCACAATCTACAGTCACCCTGCTTTGAATCAATGCAGCTATTTAATTTTTTAATTTTGCCTTTTTGACAGTGAATCATTATTACATGTTAAATCCTGAGCAAATCTAATTTCACTTAATCTAATCATGGGTCACTTTCAAAAGTTCTAGTGTCTTTCTAAAAAGAGTTGGCATGAAAGCCTAAAAATGTGGATTTTAAGTACTTCAGAAATATTTCCAACCAAAGTTATATGCCATGTATGACTAGTAAAGCCCAGAGTAACAGACATGAGGCGGGGTGACTGACATGCGGGCCGGCCTGGAGGTCAGAAACCTTACCCCACAAAATCGGTTTTGGCTGCAACCAAAATCATTTTTGAAAAAGTTTTAAAGCCACTGTGTATAAAAGTCAGCTGCAAACCATTTACTGTGGAGGCTACAGACAGGCTGCCAAGTCTTAAACAGCATGTCTTATTGGCAGAGCTAACACACAGCTGAAAGCCTTATAGATGAAAGACTTCTACTGTACACGGCCTGAGGCTCATAAAAGCATTTATAGTGTGAACAAGGCTGAGGCGATTACCTTTATAAAGTAATACATTACAGAAACCTGATTACCTGCTTAATCAAAGAGGCATTTCTTTGAAAGTACTTACATTCTTAGGAGATAAACACACACTGTAATGGTTCTGGAGCCAAAATGAACTCACTCAAATAATTTGCAATAATGTTCTTGGTTCATTTCTCGGTCCAGGTGACCTTTGGTGAATGCACTTCCCTTCTCTTTCCTGTTTCTTATCTCTTCTCTATTGTTATTAGGTATAGAAAAATAGAAAAATACTCCAAAAAAAAAAACCAGGAGTATCAAACTTTAGCAGTTTGTTTTCATTCAACTGAGACTGACAAACTAAGAAACAAAGTCACTGAGCAGCATTTCTGAATAACTCTGTATATTTTAATATTTTGACAGTTGCCTTGCTTAGCTGCTTGTTTTGGAAGATCCTTCGATTTTTGGAGACAGAACCCTACTTGAACTAAACCAACCCAAACTACACACACAAACACACATGGATACAATACACTTGTGCTGCTTCCTGAGTAGGCTGCCAACAGCAATGTCGGTCCTGAGCCAAGGATTTGCAGTGTTAGAGGTTAAAGGTTCAGTGTATGTCAGATGAAACAGTGAAATACACACATGCTAGCATTCATCACACAAATGCATTCCATCACATAGTGCACGCCCTTTTGAACCAACACTACCAACTTGTCATGAACTCTCAAAACTTTAAAGCTTTAAGCAAAGTGTACAGTGACATAAGAAAAAGTAGCCTTTATATCTGATCCATTAGATGACCATTATTTCCTGCCTGTTGTTCAAAGCTTGTGTTTTCTAATATTTTTCTAGATTTGTCATAGATTGGGAAACTTTTTTCTTCTTCCTTTGACGTTCTAATGTGCCAAACATTACTTTACTAAGGTTTAACCTAATATAATTTATGTTTCCTTCCATTTTCCTCACCTGCTCAAATGCATTGCTTTGTTTTATTTTCTTGTTTAGCATGGTTTTGTTTTCTAATTTTGCACTGCATAAAAACCCAAAAATCTCCCATTGACCAAAACATTTCAATTGATCTAAAATGTTTGTAATTTCTGAATCACTAAACCTATCAATACATGCACATAATTGGTGTCAAATCGATTTTCATGGTCATCAGATATGACCCATTTGGACAAAAATCTATAGAATGTGGAAACACTGTTATCTTATGTAATATATAAAGAATATACCTGGAAATAAACATGATATTTATGTTTGTCACCATGTTTGTGGAATGACTTCTGGCATTACACACATCTGTTTATTTCATCTTTTCTTTTTTTTTTTTGCATTTAGTATTGTTACGGGCCCCGCCCTTATCTGGTTCGTTGGTCATTCCTCGTGATTCTCTGCTATGCTAATGTGTTATGTCTTATATGTAAAACATGCTGCTCGGAGCCCTGCACGTGGTTGGTCCTTGGAAGTCGCAGGGAAAACTAAAGTCCGTCCCTCTGGCCCCTTCCCCGTTCTGATTGGCTCCTGGATTCCCGCCTCTCCCTTTTCCATCCTGTTCCTACTCCAACCAATGAGACTCCTGCCACTCGATTGAGCCGCCTACTATAAGACTGAACACCTTGGAGAAGCTCGTCGGCTGGGATCACTCTGTCCCAGTCCACCACCACCACTCGTCTGTGTCTCTTGTCCTGTCACTAGGCTAGCGTTTTTGTGTGACTTGTTTAATTATATGAGACACTCGTTAATTCAGTTTTCTTTAGCTTTGTTTGCCTTCAGTTAAAGAAGCTAAATTTAGTTATTTGAGTTTGTCATTCCATACTTCGTTACCCGTATTTAAAAATTGTACCTTTTTTGTTTCCACACATTGTATTTCCCCTTTTGGGACACCTTTTGTTACTTCACTTTATCAATTATTAAATTTACAATTTTAGTTCCATTTTACATCCTGGTTTTTGTGTTATTTCCTGCACACGCCCCTAGATGCCACCTGCAGGATGTAATAAGTATATATTGGCAAAGTTTTGTGCATATGTCCCATGGAAAAGTGACTATTGATTCACTTGTAAAACCAGTGGTGTTTATTTATTTTCAATTTGTTCAAAAAATCAAATTTTCTTCAGTTTTTCTGTTATTGATATAATAACCCTCAACTTTAATATGAACTTCATGAATATCTATACCGACGAACCACGAATTTACTGTCAATGGGTGACAAAACAATTACAATATATATTGCAATATAACTTTTCCTTGTTAGGTTGATGTACACAAAACAGGAATAAGACCAGTTGCAGTACACAAACTAATATTTGAGCTGCATTGGGAGGTAAAGTGTAACCAAAAATTCATGTGTTACAGAACGGCTGTTCAAAGCAAGTTAAGTTACAATTTTATATATTCTATTCTATTCTATTCTATTCTACTCAGTAAATTAAACATAGAAAAACACTCGCTTTTCATTTAAAAATGCAAATGATAAATGATTTTCACTAAACAAATGCAGAGTAAAGAAGATAATATTACAATAAATGGTGATGAATCACTTAGGAAAGATTAAATATAAAGAAAAAATCTCACGTGAGAGCTGCCACAGAAGTAGCCCTGGGTCTTTAAGGGTTAATGTTAACCTCCTCTGCTCTTTTCCTTTAACATAACCAGTTCACTTGCTCCTCAGCTCTTCTTCATTTCAGAATCTGGATTCTTCACAAGTGCATTGTCGAGTAAATGGAAATGGACCTGAACATTTTTTGTGCCTTTCATCTTGGATGATACAATACGTCACTGGAGGTAAACTCACTTTCTGTATGTCGCTCAAGGACACTCTGAATATGTGGACAGGGGTCAGGGGTCAGGGGTCAAACCACCAACCTTCTGGTTTGTGGACAACACACTCTAGTCTTTTGTTACAGAAGGTAAGACAGCAATAATAGTCTATATAGTGCAATAGAAAGCACATTTTTAGAAGAAAGAGGAAGAGAAAACAGAATTGAAGATGATTTCAGCCTGTGTATTGTCAGTAACGTTTAGGAAGATTAACCTACTGCTCCCCTCAAACAGCAAAGCACCATGATTGACAGAGACTTTGTAAGACTTATACAGGCCTCTATGTACTCCACTCATATGTGGATGGAGACGCCAAATTATTTCGTCACGTCTAAATCTACAAAGCCGCATTAGTATGAGTATATTTCCCACAGCTTTCAATACTTTTTTTTTTTTCACTTTCAAAAAATTTTGGCTTAATACATCACTTGTAAGAAAATTATCCATAATTATGAGTCAGTAAATCATAATTAAGAAAAACAGAGTCATTATTATAAGTTAATAGGTGCTTCTCCATAGACCCTCAAATATAATTACGCACAAAAATTAACCAAATAGAAAAACGACAATTTCGACAAAACCCTCCATTTTTGATTAAAGGTTTTTGCATTGGCAAGAGGTGATTATTATGTATTACAGTATATATTGGGCAAAACTGCAATGGCAAAACCTTTTTTTCAAGTAAAATCAGGTGAATAAAATAAAAAAAAAATCAGATGTTAATGGACGATAGTTTTAAAAGAAATATAGTGTGTTATATGTTGACACACCAGGAAACTGAATTTACTAGGTGATAGAAGGACAATATATTATAACAAGGCAATCAGAGACAGCATACCTCCACCAAGGCTTGATATGGCGTCATATGACGTCAAAACGTGACATGATGGAGCCATAGGTGTTGACCCATCTGATGTCAGATTCTACCTTGTCTGAATCCTGAGTTATTACCACTGATGTGTTTTAGCTGTTAGCTGTTGTTGCTGAAAATCTAATGGGTTCTACCTTGACACATTATCTATTATTCCGGAAAGTTTCATCAAAATCCAATCAAAACTATTTGCGTAATCCTGCTGACAGACAGACAGACAAACAAACAAACAGACTCGAATTTATTACTTCCTTGATGGATATATCTGTAAAACAATATTATGTTTACTTCCGTCGCCAAGTTTAAGTAAAAGTGTCACCTTATGATAATAAATAAACAAATCACTGTGGACTTCTGGTTCAGTAATTATCAGTAAAGTTTAGTGCATACATATATATATATATATATATATATATTACAATAATATTATATATATATATATATATATATATATATATATATATATATATATATATATATATATATATATATATATATATATATATATATATATATATATATATATTACAATAATATATATATATAGTGGAAAAGTGACTGTCATTATTAATAGATTAATTACAAGTAAGAAACAATTACAGGGCAATTATCAAAGTATTATAAAATGGATCTTTCCAAAGCATGTGAGAATGCTTCCAGTGAAAACATCAGACTTTTCTACATTTTCCAGATGTTACAAACTTGTGTAACTACTGATAATTGGGCTGTTACATTTGACTGCATCAGAGTGACATCTCTTCCTGAAGACGAATACACATTCAGCAATAAATATTGTTAATTACGTTCGCCAAGGAGGTTATGTTTTTGCCGGCGTTTATCTGTTTGTCTGTGTTCAAGATAACTTGAAAACTTTTGATGAAATTTTCAGGATATGTTGGAAATTTGAACAGGAAGAACTGATTTCATTTTGGGGGTGATCAAGGGGGTGGGGGGGGTCTACCTTGGCGGAGGTCTGCCCTCTCAGGGTGCTTTTTCTAGTTGCATTTGTAAAAAATCTTAATTTAATTGAATAAATTGACTTTTCCTTATCTGAGTTAGTTGCCAATATCTATAAATACAATCATATTTAATAATCACACAAACACCAAGACAACAAAAGCTAAAGGAGCTTCAAAACACAGATGAACATCATTTCCAAGCACTGCTGTTTTTTTTCCATCCGAAATCCTAAAACTGAAGGCTAAACTTGGAATTCACACAAACAAGTATAGCATCTAATAGATCATTAAATTTCTAATGATTTCAATGTAAAACTCAGTGAACCAGCTCTTACAATTACAAGGTCTTCCAGCGGGAGAAGTTGGATCTGAGTTATTGAAATGTAACCCATTAAAAGGAAGAAAAAATAACAGCGTTAAACTCAATAAAGAAGCCTCTGCATGATGAATAGTTGGAATGTAAAGTAAGAATGAGACAAATTTAAGATGGTTTAGTGAAAAATCAGTTAGTACAGACTAGTGATGGACCGATATGGCTGCCGATATTTCTAAGCCGATGATGCAGATTTTTTTTTTCTCTGTCAAATGTCAGAAAATCTTATTAAATATTTCAATAAGATGAATCAGAAAACAAATGACAAAAGTGCTGGTTAGTTCATGTTTTTAATATATATGATGGTGTGTTATTCCACATATATGCTGGTTTATCTGTTGAAGTAGATCTGAATATTCCTTTGGACTAAAACCTATTCTCTTGTTAATTCTAAGAATTTCCCTTTTTTTTTTTTTTTTTTTTTTTTTTTTTACCCAAAACGTATCTTGAAAACTTGATCCAACCAGTATTTAAGACTTGAGTTTCCTTTATCACTAACACACATGTGGTAAAATTACATTCGTTTTGATTCCGGAAACATTTTATTTATAGACCAGTGTACTCAGAGAAGCCTTGGTTGACACAGAACAGCAAACTGTGTCAATTTAATAACGTTCCTAAGACAAATCAACATGGTTGGATTTTTCATTCTACTGTTGAACCCACCCTTACACCACCACCCCCCCCCCCTCCCCCTGCTTTCCTCGCTGCATTATGTCCTCCTCTCTTCATTCTTTCATCCTCTCCATATATCACTATCCATACCCCTCCTTGGTTTCTTTAATTCTCACCATAAGTCTAACCTTTGCAATGTCAAGGCCTTACTTTTTCATTTCAGTTGCACAATAGACCCCATACCCATTTAACTCTGTCAGCCACAACAATAATGATCACAATCTAAATCTCTTAAATGTCCTTATGCAGGAAATACTCAATTTCCTTTATAACCTTTAATTTCACTCTCAATCACCATAACCTTTCATTCCGTCCACAATAAAAGGACTGTTATGTTCAGATTTAGAATAGCCTTATCATTACAAATAATGGAAATACTTCACTTTGCCTTATTACTGATAATAATGATTAAAAACATGTTTGATAACTATGTAATTTCTCCTAATGATGAAAAGAAATACTTAAGGTGGAATAGATAGACTGAGGTTTGGTTTGAGCTTCTTTTTGAGTTATTTAGTTCATCCAGAAACAAACTGCTTATGTAATACTGCAGTATGTTCATTATTAATGACAAAAGATTTGCACTTTTGGGGAGGAAAAATGTTTCTAACAGGATTTTATTTGAGTAAAACTTAACGGCTGTTGATCCAAGAGCACTAGCAAATGCAAGGCAAGTTCATTTGAATAGCACTATTTATACACAGGGAATTACAGATGGATTAAAAAATTTAAAAAAAATCACAGAAAAAAAAAAGACATTAAAAATGAAGACATTAAATAATCATAGATAAAATATGGTTTTAAAAGACATTCCCGGAATGAGATACATCAATTATATTAAAACCATACTTTAAAATTAAAATAGACATTAAGATCAAATAATAAGAATAATTAGAATAATTTAAAAGACAATGTTGAAAAGAGTTTACTAATATGCACACGGAAAAAGTTTTCTAACCTGGATTAAAAAATATTCACATTTGTGGTTGATTTCAGGTCAGTTGGTAGACTGTGAAAAATGTAAAAAAAAAAAAAAAAGTGTCAATCAAGATCAGCATGTCTTAAAGTGTGAAAAAAAATACTTAAATTCAGCTTTAACTACTTGACATATAGGCATCGTTTTCACTTCATACCCTTTTAATTTCAGTGTTAATAAACTACCAAGCATAGAAGGTATGTTTCAGGGCCAATTCTCAAATAAGAGGTGCTTAAAGTAAGACCAAATTAATCATTATAACGGTTTGTAACACCTCCCACTATGTCCGGTTAAAACAAAGCCCCTTATCTGGATTACAGCTCCCCTTATCTCACTATTGGGCCTCGTATAGACGCACAATCATCATATACATCAGCGGCACCGAAGTGGACAAACACACAATGCACATACAGCGTAAACATTAATGGCACTGGACTTGATCTTTTTACTGCCTTCAATTCGTGGTGAAAGACACAACGCATTAAAAAAAAAAAAAAAAAAAAAAAAGTGTGTGTGTGTGTATGTGTGTATGGGGGGGGGTGATGAGACCCTTTTTTTCACAGATGAAATGAAAGGCTCATGTTGCAGCGATCTGTCAAAGCAAGCAAAGGTTCAATGCAGGGTCAGACTTCCAGGGTTTTTTTTTTTTTTTCTCTTCTCACTGCGTTCCCTCTCATATTACATGGAAGAAGACAGGAATATAAGAAGAGAAGGGGGTGATACCAGAAAGCTGAGGCAGAGCGGGAAAGATTGATATATTCAGAATGGGGGGGGGGGGGGGGGGGTGTAAGATAAAGAGCACGAGGCTTCAGAAAGTTTCATATTTATGACACTTACCCAAGAGATGTGGTGACTTTTGCACAACTTAAGGTAATTGATTACATTGCATTAATATAATAGAGAATAGTGAGGTCAGGTCATTTTAGTTGAGTTCAGGGGGAATGGGAATTTAGAGAATCAGGGAGGTAGAACAGGCAGGTGGATGGAAGGTCAGTAGGGCTGAAGATACATCAAAGCAATATCTAGTTTTACAATTCTCTCTCCCTCTCCCCATCATATCTTTCTCACTTTCTTTGGTTCCCCTGCCTCATCCTGTTTTACTCTCTACAGCCTTTTTTTCTCTTCTCTGGATTTTTGCTCTTTTTTTTTTCTTCCCCCCACTCCTGTTTCAAACACATAAACACACACTCACACACACAAGCTACTGAGTCAGTTCAATCACCAGCTGAAAATGTCCGCAGGCAGTGAAAGAGAAGAGAAAAAAGCATTGTGAGAGTGTGTTAGGGGGGTAAAAAGAGGTAATGAGACAGAGAAAGAGAGGCGGGGGTGGGAGGGGCCGGGCTTGACGAACGCGGCCCAGAGCCAATTAGAGGGTGAGATGGGCGGAGACGGTGACTCCTTCGTCCAATGAGAGCTGGGGTTAAAAAGTCGAAGGCATCATAAGCGTCAAAGGGAGACTACAGAGGCTATTCTTTCAGCTGTCTCCTCTGTCTTCTCTTTTCAGATACAAGGCTATAGGCTTTGACTGAAATACATCTCATTTCTATACCGTAAGATGTTTCCCTCATGTCTTTTGAGCAATTGCAGGCAGCTGTGCATTTCTAACACTTCAAAAAGAAATCAAAATGTGAAAAATACTTTTAATATTCATCTAAGTAGTAATTCTGGATTGAGTCCACAAACTATAATGCTCTTTTTTTATTTATTTTTTTATTTTTTACTATATTTCAGCATCAGTGAAGCGTTACCTCAACAAGTATACATCCTGCTGACACTTTAGCAGCTCCCTGTTTACTGTCCTGACCTTGTGATGCAGGTGGAAATATCCACAAGTACACAAATCCTCCCATTATCCATGATTGTAAAATGGATGTGCTAACCTAAAAGTTACTCCAGGATGTTGCTTAGCAACTACCACTTGTTTTTTTTCTACTACTGAAGATTTTTTCTGTGAAGAAAAGTAGCATTTCAATCTTATTTATTAATGTAATAATCCAGTGAAGGCCCCACATACTGCATTACCAGCTTTCAAGGTTGTACTTAAGATATTTTGAAGAGCCACTGTATTCACACAAATACTTCATTTAAATCGTATCATTAATAATACACTTTTAATTTAATTTGCTGTGAGAAGAAAATCATTGAATAATCATAGTTTGAAGAAGGCAGTAAGAGTCAATGAATCCAAAGTTATACAATACAGTTAAATTGACCTCACATAACCAGACTCAAACACATTACCACATGGGAAATACAAAAGAAACTGTGTCCCACTTTACCTATCACCTCTCACCATATAACATCAGACAAAGCTGAACTGCCATAAAAAATAATCTAGAGGGACATAAAAGATAAGTGTGCTGGAGCACCATGAAAATGAATACATTTCTCTCTGCACTGTTAGACAGGGGAAATGAGTCAGGGTAGGGAAGTGGTACATTTAGGAGTTATAAAAAATAAAAAATAAAAAAAACACACACACACAGAGATCACAGAGATTACACAGAGAAAAGCAGAACAGCAAAGGGAAGAAATCACAAGAGCAGGAAAAATAGAAGAAGGAGAAAAAAAAGTGAGGAAAATCAAAAAGATCCAGCTTAGTGGATAGAGGAAGAATAACAATGTGAGTGAGAGGATAACTCTGACAATGAGAGAAGAAAGGACAGATGTAAAGGACACAGAGACAGAGAAGAATCAAAGAGAATGAGAGGATTAGGAAAAAGGGTTGTGATGAACTAAGAACAAGAACTGCTTTCTCTCCACTGCAGTGACATTATTACAGTTGTATATCTGCCTGTTTTCTCTCACTCTCTCTGAAAAAAAGTCACAAAACCTTGTCTTCGAACAAATTCATGTCCACTTTATCAAAGTTCATGAACCATTTTTTTAATTTTTTTTTTTTTTTCCAGCCTTGCTACATACAAACATTTGCAGCTGTAGTGCACAAGACTGTAACGTTAAGGCACGCTATTAAAACCACACAATCTAAAAATATTCAACCAGAATTGATTCCTCTAATTTACATACTGGGACAAACATGTGTGCTGTGGTGTTAAGCCTCAAAGAGCTAAAAATTAAAAAGTACTGGTCTAAAATGTTTGATTAGTTTTCAAATATTAATGACATCAGTACATTAATTATGTAAAATGCAGTTTTCAGGTGTGACAAATTCTGACATTTGAAGGAAACATCGTCACTAGTCACGTTACTATTGACTCTCAAACTGTGTAAACTTGCACATAAAAATGTCCTTTAACAAAATACACATTTTTCCATAATTTCCATTATTTGTTGGGTGTAGCGCAAATGGTATATTGCACAAAATTGTAATAGAAAGACCTTTATTTGCAACTACGTTCAGGTGAATAATAATTTTTAAAAAAGAATGTTGACAGATGTTAAAACAAGAGAAGAGTTTTAAAAGAAATTAATTATTTTTTTTATTATTTATTTAGTAGGAGATAGAGGGATAATATATAATAATAATAATAATAATAATAATAATGAATATATCTGTAAAACAAGATGATATTTACATTCGTCACCATGCTTATGGAATGACTTCTTTATTTAATGGGAAAAACCAAGATTACGCAATTTAGTTTTTTTGACATTTAGTAAATATTTTACTAGTTTTATCCATATATCTAATGGAAAAGTGACAATTGGAATTATATGTAACACTGATTCACCAGTAAAGCCAATGTCATTTAAAACTTTTGAGTTTGAGCCTATTTTGGTCATTTTTTTTCAGCATTTTTTTTTCACCTTTATATACTATATAAAGAAATATTAACTATACCCATGATTGGTAAATACACAAAAACATGACACCTGAATTAAAAAAAATATATATATATAATTTATTGCATAAATAACTTAAAGAAAAAAATATACTTTAAAAGTGAATATTGGTTTCAAATATTAGGTAAACAACATTTTAATTGTAAGAAATTTAAATTATTTGACAAAAAAACATGTCCCAGGTCAAGTGGGGGGGTCATTGTCACACTCGGCTGTTCTAATTCAGTCAGTAGATTAGGATCCACTCATTTGGACCGTTTTTCCAATTGAAAAAGGACCAAAAATAATGAAGATATGGGACCCCACCTCATTTTCATTTTTTGTTTTTCAAAATGTCATATCCATGGTTATATTTGCTCTATCAACATCAAATAAAAAGTGAGAGAGTGATTAAAATCTGCATTTTCGTGCCCAATTGTTCCTAGTGGTCAACATGAGTGACTAACAATGTGTTGAAAATCTCATGTGATTGAGTCCTGGGGGCCATGACCGTGGACCCCTAAGAGTTAACAAACAACTGTGATTGTAGGTGCGTGTTTTTATGTACAGTTAATGACCTATTTCCCTGAAAAAGTTCCTTTGTCTTCCATTTTCTGACTTCTAACCTTTGAATTTACTTTGAAATTTCATGAATACTTACATGATAAGTAAATTAAACATAGGAAACCACCTAAATTTTCATTTTTTAAGGCAAATTCCAAATGATAAAACCCTTGGTAAAGATACCACAAAAGTAGTTTTAGGTCTTTAAGGGTTAAATAAAAAAAATTGGGATTTAATTTCCTTTAGCTTTAGGCTGACTCCTCTATTCAGTAAACTCTGTCTATTCTGTTTACTATAGCACACAACAAAGTCCTCACAGTTTGAGACACATTTTCACATTGGCCAAAAATCAAAACAGTTAAATTTTTTTTTAACTAACAGCCACTGAAATCATTAGCGGCGCTGCACTGTTACTGACTTGCATACTGATGTCGTCGCGGGAGTTCTGTACAAGTGATTAAAAACTTATGACAGGTGTGGCAGGAGGAGGATCAAGGAAAAGAGTCTGTGATTCAGTGTGTGTGTGTGTGTGTGTGTGTGTGGGGGGGGGGTAAGGGAGTGACTTTGCTGTTGTAAGAAGATGAGCCATTTACTTTTGGGAGGAGAAGAAATTAGTCAGGAGTGAACCATGTTAGTTTGACTTACAGGACAGTGTGTCTTAATGAAGAAACTGGTGGCCACTAATGTAAAATGACTACATGCAATGTTCCTTAGTGTAGGCAGTAATAACTGTTTTACATCAGACTCCTTTTAAATTAGTCTTTTAATCAACTTCTGTCATTTTATCTTTTTGGGTTTAAAATTAATGGCCACTGACCTCCTGTAGGTTCAGCTGTAAATGGATAAAAGAAAAAGAAGAATCTTCATTCGCTGACAGGGTTCACACACGTAGACATGAACATACACACACAGTAAATTTACCAGTGTAAAAAAAAAATGCAATGTCCAAGTATTTGAATTCTTTCAGAGTTATTTTAACGAATCTAATAAGATAACTCCCAGTGTTGGTGAAAATATAATTGGAGTTAATAGAGGTTTTACAAAGTCAGTGTCATATATTTAGTGTTAAAGTAAACTGACTGAGTTCATTCAACAACAATAAGAGCAAGATACCTACAGTGTTAAAAAAAAATAATGATGACGTTGAAAAGCCCCGCCCACCAACCTTTACTTTTTCTAAATGAACTGTTGCTTTTTTTTTTTTTTTAAGATTTTTTTATAATCTGTGCAAGAATAAAGTTATGTCATGTTTTCAAATTGTTAAAAATCAACACCCTTTGGAATTATTTATTTATGAGCACGTAGTGCACTGGAAAAGTTATCACTTAACTTTTCAGTGTGGAATGTGAATAACACTATGGGTGTTACTTCTCACATAGTGTAAAACTTGATTGACACTAATTAGCGTAGTGTGAAATATCAATTCTTACTGGTGTAAAGTTAAGTCTGGAAATTTAACTCTAGGTTCAGTGTAAGTTTTACATATGTTCACTGAGGCTGTGTTAAAATTAACTCTTTAAATGTTAAGTCAAACAAGTTTATTTGCAAAGAGTGCAAAAAGGGCGACCAATGGATGCTATTAGAAGCTTATTAGGAGCTAACCCTAACCCTAACTACAATATAAATCATATACATATATGCATACATATATACATACAAACATAGATAAGGACATGAATACATTCATGGATACATACTTATAAATATGAACATAGAAGTTTCTTTTTAAACATGTGAAGGGAGTGAGCGGCTTTTACACTAGGCTGGTAGCTGGAAGTCTTTTTTTTTTTTTTTACCAAAAATAATAGGTAAATATACAATATATAATTATATTGACTAAAATATAGAATATGTTATATTAACACTGCTGATTTTACAGGGTATAAACCAAATTAACCCATCATGTTAATTATATGCACACATGCACTGTTCCTTTTTTTAGTACTGTTATAGAATTGTACATTTTTCAAATTTTATTTTTTATCTATATTTATATAAGCACCTTTTCTTATTCTTTTTTTTTTTTTTTTACCTGAATTCACCTTTATCTCTTATTGTTTACCTGCCTGACTGGAAGAAACGCACAACAATTCCAATGTGCCTGTGCTGTCGTGGTAATAAAATGGTAATAAAAGTCTATTCTATTCTTCTATTCTTCATTAGATCATACATCACACAGAGTAGTGGAGTCACCATATCAGGTGCTAAGGGAGTAAATGGGAAGGTTAAGTGCTTTGTACGTCAGCGACAACACTCTGCCAGTCCAGGGAATCGAACCAGCAACCCTTTGGTCACAAGCTAACTCTCCAGCAGCCAGCTCTCATCATGCTAACTGTCTTGTCCTTGTTCTACACAAACAAATCAATTATATTTCATCCATGACAGACACACTAGGTGGTTAACTCAACAAAAAGTTATGTGAAAGTTACATGAAAACCTGTTTGTTTGTACTTTTTAACAGTAGCAGCTGGTTCATACTCATTCAAAAACAGCTGTTTAAGTGGAGCCTATTTTTATCAAGGTCTTTTTTTCTTTTCAATTTTTACATTTTTAACAAGAAACTGTTGTATCAAATTCCTATCCAGCTGCAACAAATGATTAGATTTTTATGGTGATCGGGGGGGGGCTCTCTCTGCGCTTTTCTAGTGTTTTCACTTTAACCTACTTTGTTAACATACTGGTTCCAAAAACACATACTAATTAGCACAATCGAATGAAGTTGACACCTGATTTCAATGTGATGTTTGTTATGACACTTTGAAAATTGTCATAAGTTATGGACCCTGGAGGATTAAATATAAACATAATGTTATATGTTATTAAATACAATATATTATAATACTCATCCTTTGTCTTGTAGTGCATGTAAACTTTTTACAGAAGTTGTTTTTAAGTGCATTTAACTCATTTCGTGCCCTAATATGTTCACTTCCTGGTCACCATGTGCTAAATAAGTGAGTTTATAAATGGATCTGAAAACACATGATCATGTGACATGAGGCTGCTCTCTGATTGGAGGATTAAATATTGACCCCCATGTCACAACCTTTGGTGCTTATAGCCAGTCTGAACTGTAAGGTTGTGAGTGGATGATTGTTTTCTGTGTTGCCAAGATGCTTTAAGTGAGACACAGATGCTTTCAGGACTCCAGAACAAACACGAAGCAGACAATTAACCTGCTCCAGATGTCACAGCGGAAAAAAGTTTTGTCTTGTTCAACTCATTACACTTTCATTTACTCTCCTTTGCGTCTGAGTTTTACACCATGACTTTAATTTAACAAAGTATGAAGCTAAACAACAGTATTCTATTTGAATTGCATCCTATAGTGTAATATATGAGGCACAACACAGCTGATTGGATAATGTGACGTGGATTGGATAATGTGATTTATGATACAAGACACATTTTATTTTCCTGAAGATGAAAAAAAATAAAATAAAAAATACAGATAGACTTCAGTCAAAAATTTTAATTAACAAGCATTATACACCACCTGGAACATTAAAAGATTTACCCTGCACACACATTCATATTTCTTTAGGAGCAGCCGCCACTGATTTTTACCTCATATAATGACTTTACACACATAAAACTGTTCTGATTATTATTAATTCCTCCCAGTGAAAGGATATAGTCGAGCACAAGCTGAAATATCTATTTCAATTCTAGATTCAGGTGAGGGCATTAGACAGAAATGGAGGAACAGGATGTGTAAATTAAAAAATGTTTAAAAAAAAAAAAAAAAGACCGAAAAATAGGGTGTGTAATATTGTGGTGGGTATAAAAGTGTGCTGTGTTTGAGAAAATAAACTTTAAATGTTGTACATTTTGGTATAGTAAATGTTATATTCTGACATGGAAAACAAGTTTAGAATTTAATTCACTGTATTTTCTTTTCTGTCATTTTTGCTAATTCATTCTATTAAATTAACCTCTTTAATTGTTTGGTGAATGTGTATTAGTTAGTTTAAGGTAATGGCTTTGTGTGTCTGTGTTTCAGTGATGGTTTCCATGAACCTACCTGACTCATCTCACTCAAATCTTCTCTACACTTCCTGTATCTACACATTCCTGCTACTATCTGCACCCTTATACTATCACCTGCAATAGTTTCTATTATCCTCTTACCTGGATGAAACCACCAAATGATATCGACACAACACAATAATTACACACCCAAGAAATGCTATGTGCATAATCCAATATATACAATCAGGTACTAAGTCTGGTGTGTGTCATGTGACTAAAACAGACAGATAAGAAAATGTGGAATGAATAAAATTATTGATTTTTGTCAGTATAATGCGATAGACATTGATCTAAGACATTGGTTATTATCAAGAAAATATGGGAAACTGAGCTCTGGTATCAAACACTTATGAGTTATTTTCCTTATTATCATTATAATTATCCAAACAAATGTATCTTTAGTTGATCCAGGTATTAAATTGAACAAGAAACTGAAGAAAACAAGTGGTGGTCTAATAATTGTTTCTACGACTGTGTTTACTTTCATGCGAACAACCTGTCTTTACCATTTCTAACTGCACCTAATGCACAACAAATGTAATAAGAAATTATATTTGTATTATGTCTCATAGCTTTATTTTATTTTGAATTATTTTGCTTTATTTTTTTTTTCTTACACATACATATTACACACAAAACAACATAAAACAATCATGCATGGTAATCAATGTGGGCTCACAGTCTTCAATTTACGTTAATTATTGCTTATAAAAATTAATAAAAGAAAGAATAATAACATGAACATGCTGGTGTCTTTGCTTGTAAATATAATCCATTTATCCCATTTTTGATAAATCTTTTTGTTCTTAAACGATAAGTCATTTTGTCCATGACACATATTTCCTGTATTATATCAATCCATTCCTTATGTGTACGTGGGTCTGGGACCAACCATTTTGTGGTTACGGCAGTGAGAAGAATTTTTACCCGATACTTATCCTCCTTCAGGACAATAGGTTGGAGCAGTTCTTAGTAATTTTACATCCAAGTACTTCATTTATCACAGCATTCAGTTGTTCCCAAAATGGCTCCGTTCTGGGACAACACCAGAAGATGTGTACATGGTTTGCATTTATTTGGCCACATTGCCTCTAACACATTTGCTGTTTTGATAATTATGTTTGACGTAATAAAGAAACGCATTAGGTTCTTCCAATGACTCATAACTATAATTTTTAACATGATCAACTTCACAGTATTAGTTTGACATATGCACTTTCCATAGAAATGCTCCAGGGCTCTGTCTTGGTGCCACTGATGCCTCCAGGGACCTTCTGGAATAAATGGATTATTTCCTTTTTTTGTGAAAAATACATGGCAAAATTAAGTCATGACAAGGTAAGACAGGGGTGTGCAATCCTGGTCTCTGGTCCCTGCACGTTTCGATATATCCTTCTACCAACACAGCTAATTCAGATGATAAGCCTCTCATCAGTCTGTGCGGGAGCCTCATAACAACCATCAGGTGTTCTGGAAAGGGAAAACATCTAAAATATGCAGGATACTGGCCCGCGAGGAGCAGGATTGGACACCCCTGAGGTAAGAGGAAAATCTATTGATGATCATTATTTATTTGGCCGTGCTTTTTGGATATTAACTATGTAAATCATGGGTACACGGCTCGCCAGTCAACGTGATCTTTGTCATCATTCCATCTCTCAGTGCCCTTGTTTCTCGTCTGGTCATTATTGTCATCTATAAAATGCAGCCTTTTGGTGCCAACATTCATTCTGTAACCTCTCACACCAGTCTGAACACACTCCAAAATACTTCTAAAATAAAGCTAATCCTATTTTTCCAAGCGTTTTGGTTGTTTTTCAAATTATGAGGCCCATCACCAGACACACTAAACTGAACACACAGTGTGTCGATTAATTAAAAACACTTCCATTGTTGGCCACAACATGAGGAGAAAAAAAAAAAGTTAAATCAAAATTGAAGAGAAGTGAGAGAATCTCCCTTGTGAGATTTGCAGACTTTTTTTTTTCACTGAGATTTGTTCTGTTGTGTTTCTCCAATAGGCTGTTGAGTGCTGTAGCAGGGGGATAGTCACGGTAGAGCTGCTTTGTATGAATAACATTTCATGTGCAATAATCTGTGGCTTTCTTGTCACAAAATTACACACAGAAACACACACACACACACACACACACACACACACATATATGGAATGACCGCCATACCAACAATGACATTCTGTCTGTGTGTATATCTTCTTTTTCACATCAAGAGTTAGGCCGAAACTCACAAGAAACACAGTGGGAGTGGGAGATGCAAATTAAAAATGTGTTCCTTCATCATAGGAACTATTTAAATATATAAAAACTACATTAAATGTAATGATCTATGACAGATTCTATAAATAAGTGCCTCCTTTGCCTCTTGAATATGTTGGATTTGCCGTGTCAAATGATATTAAACTGAATTTCTTTGACATCCAAATTGACACCAATTTGAGTTTTATAGCATTTGTCAGTTCATATCCCTTCATGCCTTTCTTCACCGGTCTGTCAATCAGTCAAATGACAGTTAAACACTCATGTGAGAGTTTGCCAAATCTTATGTTGGAACTTCTGAGTGTTTTGACATAAATACCTTTAGTAACTTTGCGCTGCTGTTAGGATTCTGCTGCAAATTATTTGACTTGCACTTCTTGAAGAGCCTGTTTATGTGTTGGAGGAGTGACTTGAAGGCAGACAAGACGGATGTGTTGGCAGTGATACAAATGTAAAGCCAGTTTTATTCACCTTCACCTGTTTGCTCATTTCCTGTGACACATGATGTATGCTAACCTGAAGGAACTGTCACACTATGAGACATACAATATTTCATTAAGTTAGACTGAACTCATCACAGTCTACTGAGGGCTAAGAAAAAAAAAATCTTCAAACATAACTATGGTAATTTGTAAAGAACATGGTTATGATGGTTTGTAATCACTGTCATTGGACTCTGCTGGAAGTCAGAACTGTTTGTTCTTAACTGGTACGTTGAAATGGTGGAAAAGTTAGGGAAAAGTGAAGAGTTTCATTTCCTTAAGTATCGTGTTTGCCTGTTGTCTTTGGCCGGTTACTATTGTTGACTCACTGTACCACTTGAAAAAAAATAAAAATTCATCTAAGAACCTCTTTAGTGTTACCTCGTGCGTATCTCTAATGTGGAGACAAGATACACAACTGTCACTTCCTTTTCATGGCAACATATAAAATATAATTTCAGTAAAGATAGCAAAGTGAAAAAAAAAATCAAATAGGTGATAGTGTAAATCTAAGAATACATCTGAGTTACTATAAGTAATTATCATATCCAACAAATGATAATTAGAAAGACAAATATATGACTCAACGTGTCACATTTTACACACAGTTTTTTGTAGCCCTGTACATGATCTGTGTCAGATTTTATTTCCTATAATCCCGATGTATACAATTAGATACATGCAATACACAAATAATCCAGCAGGGGGAGGAGTTAATTCACCAGACACCCTTCCAGGAAAGAGGAAGATTTTGAAAAGGAATTCCCCATTTATCAGACAGGCTTGGTTATATTATGTTTTTGTTTGTTCAAGAATAATAGTATTTAAGCTTAAGTCCTGATGTGAACCTGAATTATGACACAAAATTAATACTCATATATTGAAATTGATATTTGGGGGGAAAAAACAAGTTTTTGGGTTCTTCAGAAGGACCAATACTTTTTTGTCAATGATTTAATGGTTCAGGCTTTACAGGGTTAAAAAAATCTACATGAATGAATATCAAATATGTTCTTATGAGTATGAAATTACCATACATATTTATGTGAATTTACTTTATTAATAGAAATGAACTTTGTCATGATATAATTGGCATCTGAAGTGTGTTACTGTTATTGACTCAAATGATAAAAAAAAAAAGTACAATAAATGAGTCAAATTCTAGCAAAAGTGAATCAAATATGGAAGAAAAATCAGATAAGTAATGAAAATTAAACCAAAAAGATGGTGAGAAATGGCGAAAAAAAATCATTTGAAATGAGGTCGAGTCATTGATGAAAGTGATGCGTGACTTTTTGAGTATGACACACGTGTTATATTATCTAATATTATTTGCTGTTCAGATGAGTCTCCTGTTAGTCACATTTTTGAAAAACCAGGTCCCACTTACATCAGATAAGACATGCCTGGACAAAACACATGGAGACACACGGAAACACAACCGGTTTGAGTTCAGAACTTGTCCTAACACTATTTAAACTTACTTTCAATCTTTAAAACCACTGACATTCAATGGTTCACGCAAGAGGACACACTTTCCACCTCAGAGAGAAATAATTAGATCGCAATTAAGTCATAATATAAGGAAAAGCAGGCGCACACACACACACACACACTGGTTTTCATGTATTATGAGGACCATGTTTGTAATCATTACTTGTTGGTAAAGTAGCCACCCCAAAAAATCGAAAAAAAAAAAAAAAAAAAGTCATTGAAAAATATAGAAAATAAATACAATAAAAGAAAATTAAAGGAAAAATGTAAATAAAGAACAATAAAATAATACCAAATAATAAAAATGTAATAAATACATACAAATAGTAATAATAAAAGGTAAACACATCTTCTTCCATTTTTCCCTAAAAAAATTTTTAAAATTTTAAAATAAAGTTAAATAAATAAATAAAATTACAAAAGACCAAGCCATTATACACACACACACACACACATATATATATATTAAAAACTTTGGCTTTGCACGTTTCCCTCACATTTTGTTGAAACTTCCAGGGGGATATTATTTGCATAAATTTGCACACTTCACAGAGATTTATATTTCACTAATGGGGACCTACATTTATGTTTAACCCTCATGGGGACCTGAATTTTGGTCCCCATGATATCAGTGTAAAGATGTCCCCAGAAAGATAAGAATACAAGTACACACACACACACAGACACACACACACACATTAATATAATTGTGGTTTTGTAAGTGCTTCACACCTTGTCATGAAGTACCAGATTTGCAGGTTGTTCAGCCTTGCAGTTACGTCAGGTCATACAGATGTGCTCTGACACACTTGCCACACTTTTTTTTTTTTTTTTTTACCCTAATGTGTGTGTGAGTGTGTTTGGTCTAGGCGTGTATGGATACCTGAAAAAAAAATCAAAGTGACAACAAGAAAAACTGCATGATCTCACAGATGTCTTTGCCAGTCTAGACTTGCCTGGATGTGATGCTGATTAATAATCGACTGCCTGACTGATCTACTTCTGAGTATAATATAGTTTCTCTGTAAAACCAGTCCTTCCTCGTGTTGAGAAATGATGTCGGTATTTGTAACCTGGGTACTAATGACCAATGGGATGATGTGGGTATGCAGAATGTCTCCCATGAGCCAGATAAAGCTTTTCATTCCCACATACGGGATATTTACATGGAACAGGTGGTGGGGCCGTGACGACTGAAGAACCAAACACAAAACACACACATAGATGCACACATTGTCTCGTTATCTGTGCCGGGACTTAATTTATGGTTTTAGATCACACATTAGAAAATGATACAGCTGACACTCAACCACATATCACTGAACAAACAACAAAAAAACAGGAATGGATGAAGACTAGCAGCTGTCTTGTAATTTACAGTTCTGTCACCACTGCTGCAGATTACACAAAACAATAAGGTATGAGGACCCTGTCTTATGAGTGGATAGCACAGGATGTTAGCACGCGGTGCAGGTGCAGCCGTGAAAAAAGAAGAAAAGAAGGCAGAGTTTCTCACAGCTGTTGGTTTATGACTTCTAATTATTGTCATAACCATAACTGTCATTCAACACCACATAGTCTCAATGGCGTGCATGTACTCACCGCACTGTTACAGATCTCTTCTGTTTTCTATTTGGTTTTGCTGAGCTCATTTGTTCATTTAATGGCTCTCATTTGGTGAGTCATAGTAAATCTTGTCCTGTCACCCCTGGAAAAAAAAAGAAGAGGCAAAAAAAGAACAATGTTTTATGGATGGGTGGATAACATGAATACATGGAAGAACATTTCCATTTTTGTTAGCATTGAAGCGCTAACATTAAACGTGTTCTTTCTTTCTTTCTTTCTTTCTTTCTTTCTTTCTTTCTTTCTTTCTTTCTTTCTTTCTTTCTTTCTTTCTACCTCCTTTTCATTTTAACAACTTTAAAATCAATACAAATCTAACAAAATGTAAAAACAGCTATGCCATGAATACATACCATGAATACATATTTCAACAATGTCATTTTCCTCTTATTTACGCCATGCTGAAGCTGCTGCCCGCCACAGGAATGACAACCCTTGTTGGGATTCTGTCGCATCAAGCCAGCAGATTTGAATGCTAAACCCATTAGCCAAGCATCACTCACAGTCAGAGCTGGCGATGATAAATAACCCAGCCAGAGAAATCTGATTAGGAAAGACGGAGGCAGGGGATCTGAGGGAATGAGTAACAGCAATGTCGCCGTTATCAGGCTTCAGTCAGATTGGAAATCACACACCAAGAAAACATGAAATGTTCATCTGCAATGGGTTGTGTCGGCTGTTTTCCTAATACATGGGTTGAAGCCCAAAATTGGGTCTGAGGTTTGTCTTTGGGAACAGCAATTAAATGAAAGCTGAACTCTGTGTGCATGTTGCTGAGCACTGATACACCAAAGTAATTGAAATGTACACAAACCAGTTGGTTATATGTAGCTCTAAGAAACTGGGACTGTTTTGGTAGTAGTTTAGTCTTGAAGGTGAGGTTATGGCTGAGTGAATGATCACATTCACCTGGTAGTTGGTCATGTACAAACTGAAACACATCGAATCAACATTTACTTGTGACTTCTGTGTATTAGTCTTTACTGTAATAGATATGAATATGATGATGAAATGTACTGAATGTTATGTAAAACAAACAGAGGTGTAAATGTACTCACATTCTGTGCTTCTGTAAAGAAAGAAAGAAAGAAAGGAAGGAAGGAAGGAAGAAAGAAAGAAAGAAAGAAAGAAAGAAAGAAAGAAAGAAAGAAAGAAAGAAAGAAAGAAGAGAAAGAAAGAGAAGAAAGAAAGAAAGAAAGAAAGAAAGAAAGAAAGGAAGGAAGGAAGGAAGGAAGGAAGAAGAAGAAAGGAAAGAAAGAAAGAAAGAAAGAAAGAAAGAAAGAAAGGAAGGAAGGAAGGAAGGAAGGAAGGAAGGAGAAGGAAGAAGAAGAAAGAAAGAAAGAAAGAAGAAAGAAAGAAAGAAAGAAAGAAAGAAAGAAAAGAAAGAAAGAAAGAAAGAAGGAAGGAAGGAAGGAAGGAAGGAAGGAAGGAAGGAAGGAAAGGAAGGAAGGAAGGAAGGAAGGAAGGAAGGAAGGAAGGAAGGAAGGAAGGAAGGAAGGAAGGAAGGAAGGAAGGAAGGAAGGAAGAAAGAAAGAAAGAAAGAAAGAAAGAAAGAAAGAAAGAAAGAAAGAAAGAAAGAAAGAAAGAAAGAAAGAAAGAAATAATTTTTTTTTTTACCATGAATGAATCATCTCTTATTTAACCAGGTAAATTATAAAAGAGCTTCATTTTTTTATTCCACAGTGCTGCACTGGGTCTGGTACACAACTGGTAACCTGTAAAAACACAGGATCACTAAAAAAAACAAACAGTGTGGGGTGTCATTACGGGGGGAAATGTAGACCTGACTACCCAGGGCCTGAGTAGAGAGAGGAGTCCATGAAAACCCAGATGTTTGTTGTTTGGTGATGTTTATTTCAAATAAATTGGGCCTCCAATTAATGGTGTCATTACATATATTGATAACATCAACTGAGAGAATAAATTTTATGACACAGACATATTGAACATCCTGAGGCCCCATCTTGGGGGCGAAAAATTGTTTAGTCTTAGCACATGTAGGCTAAATGCATAAATTTAGGTGGTTAATTAAAGAAACACTCATCAATATAAACTGATTGTAGCTTAAAACCCTATTTATGCTTTTTTTTAAAAATTTTAAATAAATATATATTTTTTCCTTTGCACCTCGTCTACTGGTATCAGTAGGGGCCCACTAACACTGAGAGTGTACAGGGCCCAGAATTTGATGCTACGCCCCTGCATACTGTCACATCTGTTTACAGTAGTTTGAAAAAGTAACAAGCCTATTCTGAGAATGTAAGGAAGTAAAAGGTACAAATATGTATGCAAAATATAAGAAGTAAAAGTAAAAAGTTGCCAGAAAAACAAATACTCAATAAAGTAGATACCTAAAAAAAATCGACTTAATTACAGTAACAAAATACTTCATTACTTTCTACCTCTGAAATATATTTTTTTTATTTTATTTATAATGATGACCTGGCCAGGAGGTCACATGACAGGCAGAGTACTTTAAATCTTGAAAACAAGATTAAGTCAGCTGCATATTAAAGTTTGGGCAGCTTTAAGGCAATATTTTTGGGCAATTTAGATAACTCTATTTATCATCCACTCATCCACTTACCTTGTAACTGCAATAATGGTGGTGACCGTCCATTTATTTATTATATTTCATCTCTATTCCTGATGGTGGTGTTTCATCCTTTATTGGTAATATTTTAAGCACTTTAGCTTTTTAAATACTTGTTTTGAGTTCTTCTGATGTTGTTACACATTTTAGTATGGGCTAAGTTTTTACTTATTATCTACTGTACTATGTTTCAGCATGCCATGTCATCATATTTTTGTCACATGTTTGCTGTGTTATTATTTGTGCTTATACTATGATGTATTTTGTATATGTATGGCATTGTAGCCCCATGCACTATTACCTACAACAAATTTCCCCCTGGGGACAATGAAGTAAATCTTATATTTATCCCACCATTCAAATTTAAAAAAATTTTCTAACTCGTATGTCTTTTTTTTAATCTAAGTATATACTAAAGCACCTGTTCTCCTGCATAGAAAGGGTTATTAGATTGTCTTGGCTTGTTTTTGTAATAATACATTTCCAAGCACTGCTGCAGTTAAAAGGTCAGCCTGGACTCAGCATGAAACATCTCAATGAGACAATCGATTCAAGCCTGTTACCCTGATCACTTGGGTCACATATAACATTTACATTCACTGTAAAAAGCCCTTACAGTCAAACTAAACCTGAATCGATCAGTGGATCAGGTTTTTCTCCAAAACAGGTGCTAAGATTTGAACATGGCAGCTTAATTTGAAGTATAATCAATGTAATGAGTGTCCACTGGCTCAAAAACAAATCCAGAAACTAATGAGCATCCAAGGCACACACATATTAAACCCTGAAATTTTCATCTTGCCAGGGTATTTTAATTTAGAAGTGACTGCACAAGCAAGGACACACATCATGACGTGCACTTGATTACAGATCATCATTAGGAAGACTTCCCCCTGCAGCCCAGTGCACCACAACATCAAACCATCAGTCCTAGTTAATTATTAAAAGAAAATTAATTCAGTTCACACTCACCAGTTCACCGACAAGCCCATATACCACCCATACCAAACACTTTATAGGTTGCATAAGCACACCCCGACAAACAATTACACAAACACATACACACATGCACACATACATCGATTGACCTTTCCTACTGAGTGTTATTAATACATGCAGCTCGTATTAGGAAAGGTTAACGAGCTGTAAGGCCAGCACTGCTCACATGGAATACAAACAAAAACACTATCATCTTAACTCCGCAAGTGTCACATAACTATAAGTACCTAATGAAATATACAGATATTTATGTTTATGTTTCTTCTGCAGCAGCATTAATAAGTCACACTACCTGTAGATGGAATCAAAGAAGACACAAATGGGCATTATATAACCCTTTAAATTAACTTGTCAGTGGGTGAAGCAAGAAAGGTTAAGAGTATGCTAACATACAATACAATTTGGTTTTAGTGAACACCATTCCAATTGTTATTCAAGTATTTTTTTTTACTGTAATTTCATGAGATGCACAGGACATACAGAGGATTTAGATAGAGTTTGCTAAATACCATGTAATTAAAACAAAAGAGGAAACATCTGCCTAGGTGAAGTCTGTGCTCTCCTAGTGATTTTCTAGTTTTATTTGGAATTTGAGAGAAATGCTGTTGGTAGTTCAGATTTTAAAGCTAAAATGTATTCGGATACATACCAATGAATGGTATGTATGGTCAGAGGTGTCCCATAATGTTCTATTTAAATCCTCTATTTGAATCCTTCCACTAGAGCAGTGTGTCATACATTAGCTGGATGGAGTCGTATCTAGCAGCTAGGAAACAATGTACTAAGGAAAAGTTCGGAGACACAACTTCATCTTCTGTTGATTGCTGTCTTGGTGTCCCACAGAGCTCAATTTTCCATCCTCTATTATGTTATCTTTTTCTTTTTTAAAGTGTTAATAACCTGCGGACTTCTCTGCATTGAGGTTGTCATATTATTGTATGCAGATGACACTATGATTCTAAGACATGGGAGAGACAGACATGAGGTGGCAGTCAAATTAACATCACCAATAGTTAATATTTCACAATCTAATCTGACACTTAATGTGAGAAAAAAAAACAGCTTATGTGTATTTTTACAGAGAGAAAAATGGGAGTTAATGTGATATTCTTGTAAAGGAAAAAAAGGGTTGAAACTGTTTTATATTTTATGTCTTAATATATGTAGTATATGTTTCTTATTGGATTTTTCCTGTCCAAATATTTTATTTATGACTCCTGTTCTCAGACTACAGATGTAAATTAACTTGTTTATGGTCCTTCTCAAATAAATAAATATGTAAGTAAGTAAATAAAAATAATTCAACCTCTATGTCCTGGTAAACATGCTAACTCCCTGAGCTTTCAATCACATCTCCCAGTCCTCGATCAATAATCACAAACACAGGGCTTATAAATGGTTAGTGTAATAAAATGTCAAACATTGGACCAAAGATAACAGCTCACATCCTGTTCCTGTCAGACGTTAAAAAGTGGATCTTTTAAATACAGTTGAAGATGAAATATTTCTGGAACAAGGCTACAGTATGCTCTTACTGGCCACGGAACACTATTTTCCAGTACAGAATGAGACCTTAATGATTATGCCAAGACTTTGCTAACCTCAAAAAAGTAACTAAAAATTCAAGTGTTTTTATAGAGACACTAAGGGCTACATTCAAGTCCTTTTCTCATCAAGATGAATGGATTATAATAACTGTCGTATGTGTCATTAGGGTCAAATACAGCTCAATATAAAACCATGTCTGGTTGGTTTCAAAGAATATCTGCAATATACATCACAAATGATGGTTTCTTTCTTTTCTACACATGCAGAAAATGTAATTTAACTGAGACAATGTAACCCAAATGAGCCAAAACATAGCTCTGCTTTTCTTCAACATCATAGAGCTAGCATGCATGGTTCAAAGCTTTAATAGTCTTGGAAAGTATGTATTTGAACATGTGGAATCACAAAAATAAATCACAAATGACTTGGAACGTCATTCTCTCCCTCTCCCTCTCTCTCTCCCTCTCTCTCTCTCTCTCTCTCTCTCTCTCTCTCTCTCTCTCTCTCTCTCTCTCTCTCTCTCTCTCTCTCTTTCTCTCTCTCTAACTGGGTCAGTGGGATGATGGTGTCAGTGTCTGGACTCAGCAGCAGCATATTTGCATCAGTCATCCCAACTAGACCGTGAAGAGAAGGATTTCCCTGCTCAGCTCTGCCAGTGAGTCAGTGAAATATACCCTCATAAAACCCTGCTGGACTGAAAAGAAACTCAAGGATAACTTGGATCCATTTAATGGGTTGAACTTGAGGCTCTTTGCTTTTGGCAGTGCAGATACACTGTAAATGGAACCTAACATCTTCATATAATGACACTCATAAGACATGCAAACATTCTTATGGATAATTTTATAGTGTTTTTATTGGACTGATGTACCCATACTGGAGTGATGGTGACAAGTGGTATTCATATTTAATTGATGCTATTGATTTATTATTGTATTTGTACATCATTAAAAAATAAAGACATTGCTGAGCGAGAGATGACATGTTGGGTTTCTTACCAACAACTGTCATTTTATTTTCATTTTACTGCAAATCATCAGAAGGTTTCCTTAACTGCAGTATCCATTTTCATTGGGTAAAATAAAAAGCAGCTGGAAAAACATCCAGGACTGTAAGACAGATCAACACTTGTGATGTTCTGTGCTTAATTCTGCTGAGACACCAAGACAGCAGCTTTGGTGCATTTTAAGATTGGAAGAAAGAAAGTCAGTGGTGCAGCCAAAGCTGTGCAACCAAAATCAACCTCTAATTAGGCCTCTGCATTCAGATTTAGAAGGCTGTGGTAATAGAGAAAAAAAAAATCCATGATATAAGCAGCCTCGGGACATCCCTTAAGTTGAAAATTTGGCTACGATGGAAAATTTAAGGCTTAATTAATTGAGTAAGACTTGTTAGGTCATATCAAAATGGCTTGGGATGCTATTGCAAAATTGCAATGCAGGTGAAAGGTGGTTAATTAAAAGTTCCAATGAAAAATAAGCATAATTCACACACTGCATATTCATTTGCAGGCAGAGTCAAGCTGTTTGCATGTATCACCTTGACAGAAGGCACTCAACAGTGTGTAGTTATCATTTTTGCAATTTCTGCTTCTGTGGAGAGCATACAGTACGACAAAATCTGGCACAGAGGGGGAGAAGTACAAACAATCCAAAACAGATAAAAGCCATTCTGACTCAGCACCTCACTGACAATCACCTCCTACTCAGTCACTCACTCGAAAGGCTTTGATTAGAACTTCCACAAGTGAGAAATTGTATTTTTTATTTATTTTTTTCACTAAACTCAGGTCAGTTGAGAGTCGACCAGCTGGGCCTTGATCCTAAGCTCAGTCTCAGGTAAACTTTCAACTTGAAAAGACCCCTATTGGTGCTTTCAACTCTCCATCTCCCCTTTTCACCCACTCTACCTATTTCTCCTCTCTGCCACAGTGCTTTGTTGATAAACCCACTTTAGAGTTTATGGGTTTTTCAAAGGATTTTGGTCACTTCCTCACACTATTTCAGTAATAGGGGAAAGTGTACCTGAGTAGAAATGGCATACTGATAATCAGCTGCCAAAATAAAGTCGTTATTATATGGACATCACGTTGTTGTGACCAGCAGGATGCAACTCAACTGTTCTTAATGCATAAATACACACAAACAGTGGCGATAACTTACAAAAGCAGGAAAACACCATTTAATCTGGCATTATCAGAGCCAACAGCCACTCACATCCTTAGCCACAAGCTGGTGTTCAGAACAGAGATATACACTGTAGGAATTGCAGTGGTCTCAGTCACAAACTCACAGACACACAAACACATTTGATCAGTGGAACTAGCACTAGCTGTGCAAAAAGGACAGTTCTTGTGCCAAGGCAACATGCTGTTGGCGAACACTGAGAGAGGCTGTCGCTGAGTCTTCTGCTCACTTAGCACTTCACACACAGTCTGTCGTACTCTGTGTTACTCACTCAGCAAAAGCATGAAGTGTGCGTGAGTGTTTTGTGTGACAGTCCAAATAACACAGTCCTGGATAACCTGAATATAAAGTAAAAGCAACCTAGAAAGTCATGCTAACTTTTAAGTCATGCTGGGTTAAGTCTTTGAGCTCAGTCTGGAACCTTCATGAAAGAGAAGAGCTGGCATGATAATATTGTGAATGACCGCCTGCAGGTAACAACATCTCAGCTGCACATATTTTAAACCAGGTTGCCAAGTGGGTAAATTGTAGCATTAACCACAAGGGGGCTACTGATGCGGGTCCCTTAACTTCAGTGAAACATAAGGTGTAAAGCTAAGAATATCAGATGATGAGAAACATTTATGCACGGAAAGGATGAACGTTCTCACATCAAACGCACAGGAACGCTTACATATGTTTAGATATCCTTCACTTCCTTTCTCCCCTGGATCCATTCTGATTATGCTGACACCAACACACCTCTCACCCGCTGTCACCCTCACATATGCACATATGCACATATACCATCGCTTGTCCTGGCATGAACACAAAGAAACACTAACACACTCTCTGTCTCACGTGCATTCACACACTTCATCAATCACCTGATGTTGGCCCACTAAAGCTACTTCCTCTGTAGTGAAAAGTGTTAATTGGTACCTACAGTATAAGTGGGATCATGCACAATTCGTGTGTGTATGTGTGTGTGTGTGTGTGTGTGTGTGTGTGTGTGTGTGTGTGTGTGTGTGTGTGTGTATGTCTGTGTGTATTTTGCTAACTAGAGCTAATCTTTAACTCTTGCTAAAGATTAACTCCCTCTCTCTGTGCACCACACAAACTCACAGATTAACATGCAAGCCATCAAAGTCGCTCCCAATTTCCAAGTATGTAACAATGCCAACTGTCAAGGGCAGAACACTTCCATACACAAACAATACACAGTGTGACATCAGTTTCACTGCAGGCTCTGTGATAACACCTCACACTGTTTGGGGCTGCTCTGCCAAAGTCACTGGGAGGCGTCTTTCAGGCTTAAGGTGGATAATAACAGTGTGTGTTTGTATTTGTGGTGTCTATTAAGACGGCATTAATGCTTTCACACAATTCACATCTAGTGAGATCATGTAAAGCCAGAATGCAGCTCATGAATGAAGACAGCATGGGATATAGTTGAATTGTACACAATGACAAATACTTCATTTACTCTACTCATATGAAAACCTAACTCCAAAGACAATTATCTGACTCCCATCATTAAAATAAAATCTGGTCAAATAAACGCTGTTATTTCTTATTTACATATGTTACAAATATGCCTTTTTTTTTTTTTTACATCAACTAGAATGAGAAGAGACAGAGAACACATATCTCCCTAAGGGCAGCTCAGCCTAGAAATGGCATGTTTAGGAGCGTTCACTGAAATCTACATATTAAAATGTCAAAATATTTTACCAAAGTATAGTCGGTGTCAGTTTATCTGCTGTCTTTTTTATTCTCTACACACACAAATTACAACTGGGATTTAATATAATTTTATTTTTCTGAACACACACACGCACACTAAATGTACTATAAATTCTAATCACATCAACAAGCTCCAATGGTTGTAATATAGCACTTTTAATAATTCTGTGGCTCACAGCTGAGAATCACACATTTATGTGCTGATCTGACCTACTGTGTGTTTTTTAACTCAAACTACGGAGTCATATCTTCTCATAACAGTCCCTATGATTACTCACAGTAATGTACTTAAATTGAAAGCAAGGGATCTATAGTTGTCAGACATGGATAATATACCTACAAATGCTAATTTAATTGCAATGAACCACAGTGTTTCAGACAGAAATAAAAAAAAATGCAAGAGAATGAATAGAAATGTAGACGTAGACAGACATTAGATTAAAAAAAAAAGTGTTGATACATGTTTTACTGTGCCATTTATATTAACTCCTACATATAATTAAATACCTAACAGACAGCTTTACGTTACCCTCAAGTCAAAGTTGAATAAAGGGTAAATACATATGGAAACACATACATAAAAGCTGTTTGCTTCCCAGATGTGATTAATGAAGTGAGAGTCTCAGTCGACCCCTCTGACCTGTGCCAAGGCCGTATAGGACTAAAGCCATAAGGCCCTGAGGCGGCGTGCATGTTTGTGTGTGTTAATGGGTGAATGAGAGAAATAGGTGAGTGTTGTGCATGTGTGTTACACAGTCTGCTTTCATGTGTGTTTATGCATATGCATACTTTCAAGCATGTGTCCATGTGTGTGCGTGCTTGCATGTGTGTGCACTCAAAGCAACATACCCCGAGGCTGTGACAGACGGACTCTAAACCACGTTACCCACACACCCCACTGCCTCACTTAATAGTGCATGAGATAAGAACATTTGGACTTCAAAACACCCCCCCCCCCCCCTGCCCACACCCCCCAACCCTTCTACATGGGAAATTGAGTTTCATGGCTCCCCAGTTTAAAACAATGGCTCCACTGGTTTGGATTGTTGAAAAGAAATTCCATGTCACTGATTAAAGATGTCCCAGTTGGACTGAAAACCAGCTCAGCACATACGCAGACAGAAGTAGTCACATATTTCATGTGTGCGCACACATGCAACGGGAACGGGGAAAAAAAAAAAAATCATAGACATGTAAATAAACAGACACTTCCTGGCACAGATGCACAGGGAAAGCAAGGTGTCACTGTCCACACATGAGACTCACAAGCTGACATTGAAGCAAGCAAACCAAAAACACACATCACTTGTCATCTTTGGAGACATGCTGTGAACAAAATATGAGGTCAAGTGACCAGGTGTGACTGTTGGTTGTATAAAGAGGCAGGACAAAAAATAATTCATCATGACTGAGACATGAGGGGGGAAAAAAGGAAAACATCATTTAATCACAAATGTACTACATTTGATCTTTTTTTTTATACACAGCAGATAACTGTTATATTTATAGAGTCATTTAAAGTCAGATAAATGCCCTGTCTGAAATTTCAATAACCACATCATTATTTATAATGTTCTTCCCAAAGTTGGAAGCTTAATCTTCCTTTGGTCTTGTTTTAAGCAAACAAACATATTTTGTAACCTAAGAAATAAGCAAAGTAATTAAAAGATCATTTTAAAAAGTTATAAATCATCATGATCTCAATGCCAGTAAGAGGTAATCTGAGGAGTGAAAGCCTGTGTAGCAGCAAAGTCTCACAGGGATCAGATGAACACAGGTTAGACTGCAAAACCATGACTCAGACAGGGACGGAAGCAAGAAATGCATACCTGCGAGAAGCCTGAGTATCAGACAAGAAAGCCACAGACACACTGGTATTGAGACAAATCCATTATTGGTAAGAGGACACTTGTGCACATTAATGCATAAATGCAGTACTGAAGATTGAGAGAGGTGGAGAGTGGGAGGACGAGGCAGACAGAGAAATACAGCCAGAAGCATACAGAGAGAAATAGAAACAGACAGGCAGGCAGCCAGAGAGGCAGCCAGAGATCAAGAGAAATAGTGAGGAAGAAAGAAAAAGACAGACGGGCATCCCAACTGTGAAAGGCAGACAGCAGTGGCGCAAGGAATCTTATAGTGCAAATAGTAAAAGACAGCAATGCATACCCTCATGAAATAGAAAGAGGTGAAAGTCAAAGTATAACTGGAGGGGAGAGAGAGAGAGAGAGAAAGTGACAGAGGAGATGGTGAAAGGAGGAGAGAGAGAGAGAGAGAGAGAGAGAGAGAGAGAGAAAGTGACAGAGGAGATGGTGAAAGGAGGAGAGAGAGAGAGAGAGAGAGAGAGAGAGAGAGCGAAAGAGAGAGAGAGGGAGAGAGAGAGAGAGAGAGAGAGAGAGAGAGAGTGACAGAAGAGATGGTGAAAGGAAGAGAGAGAGAGAGAGAGAGAGAGAGAGACATGAAGACAGAGAGTGCAGAGCTCAGCAGGGATTCGTACATATTTGTCTGAGGGTACAATCCAAGAGAAAAAGAAAAAAATCTCCACATGACAAGGACAACTTGTCTTTCCTCCACACTTTGTTTTTGTTTTTTTTTGCCTGAGCCCTGAGACTGTGAAACAGGCTGTAAACCAGCCTGTCATCCACCCAGATTAACACCCATCCACGCTGTAAAAGATGGTCGCAGCAACGCAATAGCCTTGTCGGATTGAGCAATGAAAGAGGACTTCTTTAACTTCTGCTGAAACTATAATAAAACAATTCACAGCAAAAAAAAAATTTTTAATAACTGTAAATATTTATATGTTTTATCCCCCCCTCCCCCCTCAATATTTGCAACATACCATGAAATAGAAAGAATGGTCTTTTCACAATGTCTGGCAGAATATTTTTTAGATCATTTGGAAGCTCCTGGGATAGATGAGTCAGCGCAAAACAAGAGAATATTATTAGTGCTACGCTAAGATCTCCAAACCCTTTGAGACGAGAATAGAACAGTCGTGTCTAAAAGTCTGGTGCTGTCTTTTCAAGTGAGCACAAATTGGTACCTAAAGTTTTGAAGAGTAATATTAACATTTGCGGCTGGCAACTCCGCTGTCACTGTCAGATCTGCGTTACTGTCTAACATAATTTTTGTTAGTGTGCAGGTGAACTGGGAATGAACTGCAGAGAAGGATTGCTCAGTGCGCTCATTGTCTGCTCCGGTACAGTGATGCTTCTCTGTGCGGGAATGTCAAAGAGAGAGAAAATCAGACAGAAAAATCAAATCAGTGTAAGGGATAAAAAAAAAAATAAAAAAAAAAAGGAGGCAGTTTGAGGTGGTGAAAAGAAGGGGAGAACAAAAGAAGAGTGAGAGAGAGGATGTTAAAGAGGAAGAGTAAACACCTATTTGTGAGCATCCTTGTCGCTGAGTGCTTTTATACTGCATATCTGAGTGGACACAGTTCACTGTGTCAGCAGCTCTCATTACCACACACGGTTGAGAATATTAAGTGAGCTTGCTAAGTATCTGGTTAAGCAGCCTCTGTCTATCTGCATACAAACAACAGCAGCACACACACTGGCATAAACAACACAGGCACACAAACCAACACACACCCACTGACTCACACACACACACACATACTCTAGGGGCTTGAAGTGGATTATCTACCCAACCCAACTGAAAGGAAGTCTGACTGATGTTCAGGGATTAACTCTGTACGTGCAAAAATATTCAAATAAATGTGAATTTAATTTTAAGCGGAATGAGGCCAGTTAGGTTCCTCTAGGCTGTCAGCAGCACTGATGTGAAGGCAAATAATTTGTAATAAGAGTAAATGAGTCACATTAATGACCAATTAAGTTGCATGTGAATATCCTTAATTCCTTCTAGGCTAATTAAGGTGTTTACATGGGGCCATTTTCATTTGGATGGGGAGCAAATTATTCCTGTTAAGATGTTATTAGCCTAAATGCAAAACACAGGTTAGGTACACCAGTTAACACTAGTCTGGTCAGGATGTGACATAAGTAACGCACAATCAAATTAAATTAGACTGGTTAGAATTAGCCCCAAAGCTAAACGTTTGACATTTGTTGATGGTTAAATCTCCATTTTCCTCGATTCCCACTAAGGATAACACAACTATATATTATAAAGTCTATTGTAAATGTAGTTTTGACAGCTCTCTGAAAGCTAACGCTGCTTGTCTGTCAGTCACCAGGCACAGTAACAGGGGTGATGCATAATTGAAAGTGTGACCCATGCTTACTCAGCTTACTTCTCAGCTGGAGATGATTCCTTGACCTTGTCTGAGTAGAAATTTGTGTCCCTTTTGATTCCACCACTAGATAGTTGGTCTTAATGGAGCAGTGGCTTAATGTTGACTTGTTGTGAACATTGCCACAGGCTGTACACCAGACACAGTGTGTGGAGTCGGCGTGTGTGTGTGTGTGTGTGTGTGTGCATGAGACTGTCTGCCATTCACACACACATACAGTACACACAGTTTGAATCACAATCTAATTTTATTCAGCAAGGACATTTACAAGTACCATGAATATGACCTTGTGAACTGGTGCTGGCAACAGCATAGTACAGAATAACTAAAGGCTGACGCATAGTAATTAGATGCATAATAATAAGAGCAGGGCATGACTTGGCCTTATTCAGCCACATTCCCACTAGAGATTATGCACTGACCTCATATGAAAAGACTATAAAAGAAATATGTCAGCCTTTATTCTCTAGCAGATCTTTTATAATGTCTATAAAAGCCTCAGCTTGAAGTGGTAATTTTTTTTTTTAAATTTATACTCATGATAAATTGAGACTCACAGTACATGTGGATGCCTCCAGGTGGAAACAAGTATATAATAGTATATCTAAACAACAGCAATACACCACTTAAAGCAATTAAATTATTCAGTTTATACTCTTCCCCAACTGTTGCATTTTTAAAAGCCATGTTTCGTCTAAAATAATCCGGAGTACACACACACACACACACACACACACATATATATATATATATATATATATATATATATATATATATATATATATATATATATATATATATATATATATATATATATATATATATATATATATCCAGCTGTTTCCAGGATGAAGCTACTGCATTATTGAAAGCAGGCCATTTATTCAGTTTATTCATCCCAATTCCAGGAACTCAGATTATGCCCTGCACTGAACTGGAAAATTGTGCCAATGCAGATTCACCTACAGGAAAGCTTTCATAGTCTGTGACATAATCTGCCTCCAGGAAGCACAACTTTTTACATTAATCATCACAGAGCTTTAAAAGACTTTCCCGGACATGAATGATCTCACATGCAGATTATACTAAAAGTTATGTAGCCAATGATAAATTGATTAATTCTACAGCACGCTATTACAGCATCAAATTAAATTATGATTTACATGGAATTAACAAAATGTGTGTCAGTGGAAAGAAGATTCAGATTGCTGATTAAGGCAGAGTTGGGGAAGAATAAATATATATGAATAGACACACTCTTAAAGGAGCCCCAGTTCATTTCCCCTGCTGTTTTAAAGTTGGGTTTTCTCTGTTGCTGCCTATGATAAACATGCATTACAAAATGCAAAAGTTAACCTCATGGTTAATTTACACCCACGCACGTACACCCTTCAGCATTTCTAAATATCAACTAAACTACATACAGTCCGTATGTGCATCAACATATGATAAAAACGGATGGATGGATGGATGGATGGATGGATGGATGGATGGATGGATGGATGGATGGATGGATGGATGGATGGATGGATGGATGGATGGATGGATGGATGGATGGATGGATGGATGGATAGATAGATAGATAGATAGATAGATAGATAGATAGATAGATAGATAGATAGATAGATAGATAGATAGATAGATAGATAGATAGATAGATAGATAGATAGATAGATAGATAGATAGATAGATAGAAACATGTCTAATAAATTGGTCATTCCTTCTGCCTCCTACCTCATGGATGACAGTCTTATTATGTCACTGGATAGGCCTCTGGGGAATTAACCCCTCCCCCTGTTGGATTATCTGTGTATTGCATGTATCTAATTGCATACATCAGGTTTTTCAAGAAATTAAATCTCACACTGGTCATGTAGAGGGCTTCAAAACTCATGTATTAACTAGAAAAGTGCAGACTTGGGATCCCAGATGAGCCCCCATTCGTTCTGACCAGCTCATTTATGCCACCACGAAAGTATGGTAAACTACAGTCTTTGTCTTTAAAAAAATAGTTATATTCTTTTATTTATATGAGACAAAAGAATGCTGCCAGTGGTGATCTCTACAGCACAGGGAGAGCACACCGAAAAGACAGGAAGTCCATCTTTTAAAGGTGTTGGCCATCCTCCTGTAGCCACACCTCCAAACGGTCAGACCAGACACTTAACTATTATCACCTGGAGCCAATTCTCTGGAATAAGGACAAAATAAACAACTAGTACTAGAGACAAACTACTTTAGGGCCATCTCACTCTGTAACAGTTGAGTAATGTTCTTCAGCACATATGTCATGTTCAACCTCTGACAGAAAATAAATAACATTTAAATCAAAAATAACCTTCTGATATCTTCACAACTAACTTATGAGTAAAAAAAACCATCACGATTTGATTTATATTGTGATATTGTCTATGAAAAAGAAAAATTAAAAAAAATAAAAATAAAAAATATATATATATAGTGATTTTTTTTCCCATATCACTCAGCCCTACTTGAATACATAAGTAAACAAAACAGCTGTGTTTTACCCTTCAAAGTCAGATTCTAGGACATTCTATTATTTATGATCTGACTCTTCATGTGTATGCATCTTTATCCAAACTAAACCGATTCAGCACCAAATCCATGACAGTCCACAGGTCTAGAAAGATCCTACAGAGCAGAGACAAGCTAAAACACAAGACAAAGTCTGGATTATCCTGCTTGACAATCATTGCATCACACATCATTAGCATAGTGCACAAACCTGCTCAGTATAATTTAGAATTTATGCTTCCTGGTAAAAAAAACAACAAAACAAAACAAAAAAACAAACATGCCTCATCAATGAGATGCAGTTAAGTCCTCTATAGTGTGACAATTCTGAGAGGCATAAATAATAATAATAATAATAATAATAATAATAATAATAATAATAATAATAATAATAATAATAATAATAATAATAATAATAATAACAATAATAATAATAATAATAATAATAATAATAATAATAATAATAATAATAATAATAATAATAATAATAATAATAATAATAATAATAATAATAAATCACTTCCTGTTTTACACTGACATGTCACCTACGTATAATCAGTCATATCTAAAGAGATTATAATTCCATGATATGGAGATTATGGCAATGCACTGCACAAAAAAACACTCTTCTACAATTATATCTGCTTATATGGGAAAATTATTTATTTGAATTAAAATTATTGACCATGCAAATGAGCAAAAACATGCCATACATGAAATTGTTTTGAATCGCTAAATTATTTTTATGCTTTTATGATTTGTATTTGCTAACTATAAAATGACATATATCACAATGTTTAATTTAACAATACGGAATCAATATTTGTAGATATTTATTCAAATGGAGACATGGCAAGGTTTTTTTTTCCTTTTATATTTAATAAACACTGTTTTGTTACATAATGGTTATTTTCGGTAACCTAAAGCATTTTTTTATTGTCTTAAAGATGCAGATATAATGATGTTGAATGATGTTCACTTCACAGCTAATAGAATATGAACATTTGAGCAGGGTGGTAAACCTTATTGTCTGCGAAAAGTAATTTTAAGCTTTTACAGAGCAATGTTTTGTGACATAACATTAAATCTTATTCTGATCAAATAAAATGTGTTTCGTATTTGTGCATATTTCTGGTGTAATTAAGTTTTTTACAGGAAACAATGTTTTTTTTACATAACACATAAAAGAAACAATAAATATTACCTTGTTAACAGATAAGTGTTGGTATAGTTACTTTTGAAAGCAATCCATTAAGTTACTACGTTACCTATCAATAAAAGTAACATGTTAAGGTACTCATCTGTTACCAATGATTAAAAACCATTTGGGGTGCGTCTCTGCCTGCAGCTCACATACACAGCCTCCTTTAGATGCACCCAAAGTATTGAATCACTCATGGAACCATATTGTAACTGCAGGATAATGACAGTAAAGATAGTCACCATATTGCAGCCATGTTAATTTCTAATGTACAGTATTTATTTTTTCCAAGTGCATAAGTATATGGAAACAGAGTGTTAAACAGGTAAGTACTCCCCCTTTTTTTTGGTTGTTTTTGCTGGTGAACTCAAAATAATGCGCATACCTCCATGAATCAATCACTGTCCTCTGCCACACACACACACACACACACACACACACACAGAAAAGCCGGGATTTTCCTTTCCTTATCGAGGGAAGTAGTTAAAGTAATGGATTACTTATTTTGGAAAGTAACAGTTACACATTACTGAACAAAAGTAATCTGAGTACTCTTAACGCGTCACTTTTTAACACGTCACCCACAACACTAATTGTGATATATGGCGATATATCTTATCATAATCTTAATATTGTGATTCATATTGCCAGATTCTTGCCAATACACAGCTCTACCTCTGAGGAAAGTTTCATGAAGAAATGCAGTTGTTGTTTTTTTTCTAATTATCTGTTAAGTGTGTTAAAAGGCTATAGCTCTCAGAAGATTCACTTTGATTGACAGTTACTGGTACAATCAAGCTGATAAGGTCAAGACCAAGTGGGAGGCAGAACTATTTAAAGAGATGAATTTATTTATCAAAGAATGTGCAAATAATTTTATCAAAAGCCTTGAAAAGAAGTGGGATGTGGATGCCAGTAGGAATGAGAAATGTAAGGTGTGTACTGGTGTGAGCATGGAGGAAAGGCTGCATAAAATAAAAACCAAGGCCTAACAATGCTTCACCGAAGGGATTAGAATAAAAACACAGAGAGAAACGATAAAAAACAGGATCAGCTTTGAAAGATAGAAACACCTGGGCCAGGTTTAGTCAGGTATGACGGATAACTGGTCACTATTAACATATTATGTGACATCCATGTCAATATTAGCATGTGACAATTTATACAAGCAAGTTATATTTGGTGTCAAGATTTAGGGCAATTCCTGTAATTTCACATGGTGTCTTTATGTGTGATATTACCTATCACACATGTTGATATAGACCTTTGAATCTAAAGGTAAGATGGAGGTTTTTGATTTTCAGCTGTTCATATATTACACATAACATAACATAGGACCTTTATTTTAGATTTTAGATTTAGATTTAGATTTATTGGTCCCCGTAGGGAAATTCGTACATAGATCCATTCCCCAGGTACAGCACATAAAAATTCTAATGAATATGATCATTAGTTTTTGTTTAATGGGTGGACAAATGTAGCATTAAAAAAGTTTGCCATGTCATTGTTTGTAAGATGTAACTATACATTTTAATTAAATTTCGTACGTCTACAGATCCCTGTGAAATGTTTCTGAACTTACAGAAGCCTGAATACAGCCTTTATTGTGCCGTCAACCTACTTTAAATGGTCATAACTTTGGAATTATTTACAATTAAGACTTGAAATTGTGGATTTTTTTTCCATCATATATAATGTTCTATAATTATGTAAACATTAAAAAAGGTGGGGACCATTTGATGAAATTATATGGAATAATCCAGCTTTCTTTATTTATTTATTTAACGTGGAAATGGTTTACTACTTTTGTACTGGAAGTAGTTTATGTGTAAACTAGTGGAAGTTGAAGATATCACCTTTGCTATTTCTGTGTCCAAACATGACATCCACCTTAAATTTGATCTTTTTTCCAATATGGTCTTGAAACACCAGAGTTTAAAGGCAACTGATACTTTGATTAAAAGGTAATATAATAATCATAGTACATGTCAGAAAACACATATATACATATATATATATATATATATATATATATATATATATATATATATATATATATATATATATATATATATATATATATATATATCCCTCACAATAAGTCCACTTAACAGATCAAATGTTATCCATCACCCACTGTATGTTCCCTCTTATTGATCAGTTTGTCACCATTAAAAACCAATAAAAATCTATTTACTTTAACTTCAATCAGGTTGTACAATACCATGGTTTACTTACAGTTATGCCACTTCCCCAAAGACACTACAAACCTTTTGTAATCGTTACTGGATAAATATAAAACTGAAGGAGTAAAAGCTCTTAACCTCTTATTTCACATCTAGAAAAACTTGTGAAATGCTTCGACCAAACTTGACAAAAGTCAGATTGTTGTAAACTATTTACAGAGGTTTCAATAACTCACACCTGACCTTGCATTTGCAATTTTTAGTTATGTATTCTTCTCAGATGTTTCTTTAATGATGCTTATAAAAATGCAGTCTGTCTCAACAAGGTTAACCCAGGGTTGAAAAAGGCTAAAGTTTGTTATTTTCAGACATAACTATGAATTGCATTTGATATATAAACATCTATTTAGAAAAGTTTAAGTTACAGTTCAATGTAGTGTGATAGATAGATGTTAGTTTCTTTGCGGATGTATCAAATATTTATTTTGTATATTAATCTTTTTTTTTCATCATAAAGACAGGATAGTGTGATATTGGAAAGAAAACAATGAGTAAATATGACATATGTTCCACAGATAATAGGGGCTGTAGTGCTACATTATGTAATAATAGTGCAATTTGTAATAACGTAATCACTTTTCACATCATTATGCAATAATGCCACATTTTGTAACAGAATTCTTGAACACATTTTGTGATAAACTTGGTCACCTTTTGTAATAACTTCTTGCGTCATTCAAATGAGTTCATTTTTCTTCAGTAATACTTAATTAGTACAGCTTTTGTGTCTGGTGTGCAAATACAGTTACATTTAATTTAGGTTTGATAAATGAAACATCCTACTGATTTCTTTTTTAATTAATTCAATAGTTATTACACTGGTATGATGTTTTTGTTTCCCATTTTTAAAGGGCTAGACTCGCTTTCTGTAATAAGAATGTTATGTGAGTAATTTCTAGCAAAATGTAGCAAAGTTTATTGCAATATGTATTCAAGAATGTAACTACAAAATGCAGCATGTTATTATAAAATGTGGCACCATTACATAATGAGGTGAACATTTTTTACAGTATTACATATTACACAGTTATTACATAATGCAGTACTACAGCGGTTTAACAGAACAGAACATTGTAGGTTTTGTATGTTTTCAGTATAAGGGTCTTCATTGGTATATATTTTTGATAGGTTTTCAATACAGCAAAGTACTCCAATTTCATTTTTAAAATAAAAAGGTCACGAAACAATATGCCACTCTGTCTCTATTGACATAACCTTAGAGAAGATGGAGGGTCATCCATCTCTGGCTTTGGACATGTGACACTGGTTGATGTTTAACATGTTAATGGTACAATGACTGTTTAGATGTACATTAAAGATACCAAATATTATACATGGGTTCTGCCATGCTCATACTGTGTCTGTTCTGTGTCAAGGTTTGTGTGGAAACTTAATGGAGTGACATTTTCACTTTTCTTAATCAAATTAAACATTTTAAAACATTTCTACATATACTGTAAATTCTATGTTTGGGTCTGAATTCTTCATTAATTCAAATCAACAGGTCCATCTTCAACACTATTTCTGAATAATGACACCAGAAAGGTGTTTTTTGAGCGCTGGCCCTTTAAATGCAAATGAACTACTTCATTCACCACCCCCTCCAGACTGTTGGCTGTGTTTGCTCTGTCTCATTCAACCAAAAACTGAACACCGGAAGTTATTAGCTTGAAGTTTGGACAAAAAAGAACTAAAACAGGTTGTAGATATTCCAAAATGAATATAAAGATAGTTTTGCAGCAGATCAAATTCAAAGTTTATTAACTATTAAGGTCCAAATATACTTAATAACTGAACCAAAGAGTAAGTATTACCAGACACAACAAGCCCCGCCCCCTGCAAACATTTTACCTGATTTGCCCTATCTCTTATCATTGCTAATACACATTTTTAGTGACTGTACTCTTGACCTTTGACCTAGAGTCACCAAAAATGTAATGAGATCTATTCTGGACCACCTTGTACCTATCCTGAAAATGTCATGGATATTGGTCCAGTAAGTTTTCTATAAGACAGAAAGAAAAAAATAAAAAAAATAAATAAATAAACTAAATAAAATAAAACCCCTCTCCCATATTAGGGGGGCAGGGTAATAAAACTGGGTTTAGCAACATATGGCCCCTTTAAAGCAAGTGTGTGCGTTCTTCACATAATCTATGTGTATTCGTTCAGCCCTAATCTGAAACTGTTCGATACAAACAAATGCACAGTTACACCATGAACAAATACATTAAAATGTGTGATAATAGTAAGTAAAACATGCTACAATACTGGAGACTTTCACCAAAATAAATGACTGAGTCACCCCCACAGAATTAAATTGCACCAAATCACAATATTTAACACTAGTATCACATAACTGCAGTGTGCTCTCACTAGGAAAATACTTCTTTTTTTTTATCCTCTAATGACACATGGGTGAGTGTTTTGTGTCTAAAATAAAGTCTCTGCTTCTTAATCTTCTAACTACCAGACAATAACAGATTTGTCTGTGATAAAATCCTCGGCTTCACACGTGTATTTGTCTGTCTATCAGGCAAATCTATAATCATATGTGTGTTTGTGTGCTACTGTTCAGTGTGTGATTGTGTTCCTGTGTGGCTATTACTGATGAACGCCTGTCCATGTGTCTGTGTGTGTGTGTGTGTGTGTGTGTGTTTGTGTGAGAAGCAGATTTAGCTTCGATAAAACCCCAGTCTTTAGGGGGATTATCAGTCCATCCCCAGACAGCAACATGCTGTGCATTTATGGAGGTAATAAGTTGACCTGTAATAGACAGACAGACACTGGCTAAAGCTGTTAGAGGTAACTGTGTCCCCATATATACCTGAGCCAGGATCACAGATGAGAACAAAGCAATATCTTGAGGCAGAGTTTGACCTGCTGTGCAGCATACGGCATGAGTTTCCACCCAGTGAATTTTGATTTTATCACTTGCCTTATGTGTGTTTTACTGACTGACGTGTGATGTTTTTGCCATGTGTCATGCAGAGCAGTTTGACTTTATGGAAAAAACCAACCAAACAAACAAACAAACAAAACAACAACAAAAAAGAACTAACAGAGGTCAAGTGCAGCAGGTGGAAAAGTATAGCACACCATAAAACATACGACCGCAATTTACAGTTTGAGCTCAAACATTAAATCACATTAATATCCCACAGTCTTGCCCTCAATTTGCCTTTCCAAGTCTTAAGCTGCTGATTGATCGCTCTATATTTTTCCTATTTCACACTGAAACCAATACAAGCACTTAAAGTTTTTTTAGATTTTACTGCAGTGCTATTTATTTTTTTCGTCTTATACACCAGCTATTTCTCATGGCATGTTTTGGATAATACAACTGAGGCACAGTCCCTTTAAAGGTCATACATTGTTTGATGGAGGCTGAATGTTTTCCATGCCAAGGTAGCATCATAAATCTGTACGGCTATTATTACCTAAGCTAACCTGTGTTGTTCCACTGCTGTTAGGACTTAAAACATGTCATATCTGTAAACCTACTCTCAGTTACAAGTATCTGTCCTGTTGCTTGTAAATGAATAAGGATGCATTGGAGGCCTGTGCCGTCTGTAAACTCAATCACGGTTCACAAATAGAATGACTTCTCCAGTTTTTCATAGTGACAGAATTACTATTAAGTGAACAAAAGATGGATAATTAGAACACTATACGGATTTCTATCTGTTTTTTTTTTTTTTTTTTTTTACTTCTCGTCACATTTTCTCTTTCTTCTTCCTCCCATGCCCATCATTTACCCCCATGTCTGTTTCGACTGTTTCATCTCCCTATGTTCTCTCTCTATCTTGCCCTCCCCTCCTTCAAACACACTGCCCTCATGCGCAGTCATAAAGAAATAATTTATTCCGGTCTCCCAGTGCTGGTGTGTATTAGCATACCAGCAGAGCATGTTAACTTATCTCGCAGCTACAGGCACTGAGTGGTAAAACTAAGCTCTGATAGTTTGCAACAGGATGACCACAGAATGCCTGTAGCTTAGAAAATTGGGGCTGTCGTCATAATTAGTAATGGTGGGCCTAGTGTTTTAGTGCACTGTAATTTTCTGTACTGTATCCACAGTTTAGAGTCCTGTTTGGCATCCTGACAGGCACAAAGGGAACACCAACCCAAATCCAATGTGTAGGGAAGGTTCTACCAAATTATTATTGAGGCACATTTTGACTAATTGCTCATCCAGCTCTTTTTTTTTTTTTTTTTGCACATACAAAATCTGTCTGTGCAGCTAGTAGGCTTAGAAAATTCTGCTCAAAAAATAATTTGTCCATCTGTCAGTGTGTGTGTGTGTGTATATATCAGAGTCTCTTTGCACAAATAGTGAAATTACAATAAAGCACTTGAAATTAAACTAATCAGAATGGAACCCATAGTGGATATTTGATGTATTTAGTTGTTTGATGAACTATAAAATATAACAAAATACCACATAAATGTATTGTAGGAATTTCTATGAGGGGCTGCAAACTAAATGCCCACAGGCCACATACAATGAGTAGTAAAACTAAACTTGATAGCTTTCCTGAGGCGGTCCACAGGACGTCTGAGAGAATTAGACTTCTGGCAGCCATTGGTTATTCTAGGCCTAATGTTGTATTCTAGTCTGATGTACTTTGCATAAAATCCAAGCAGCTCAAGGACATGATGTACATTACAATATTATAACTTTTTGAGGGCAGCACAGATTAAAATATGCTGATATCCATAGGATCCATAGGATTGGTGTCAATGAGGCAGAGGTGGACTATTGCACTCCAGCACAGTAATGCGCTTTGTTTTCATCATACTTCACCAGTAACAGAGTGAAGTACTTTATACTAGAGTAATAACAAATACAGATGGATAGGAGATTATAGTGACACAGATTTAGTTGTGCATATGCTGCAAAGAAAGAAATGGTGTGAAACCACTGCCCATTTTAATGAGCATCCTAGCTTCAAAGGATATTGAGACTTCAGAGCAGGAAGATGCCACATTGCTATGATCATATTGTCCCATGCAGCTCAGTGGATTAGGTTTAGAGGCTCAACTCCCACTGGGAAGTCAATACAAAAAAAAATGTATGCTCTCATAAAGCTCCCACTAAATGGCAAATGTTATGAAAACTGCACTGTACTTGATAATGGCATTAAAGATAAGCAATGTAATTAATCTACACACAGTGGAGGCTACTGTATTGTAACAGGAACCATGCTTATGTGATGCATATTAAGAGCTCAGTGCTGGGACTGTCAAAATGATTAGTTATGCTCAAGCTGATATTTCTGTTTTACTTATAACTTCATTAACTAGGTACTAGATTAAATGTGCACATAGCTATAGGTAAACAGTAGAGCAGAATATGTAGAAAATAGAAATAAAGAACATGTATATGGATAAAGGCAGACATTAACCCTTACAAACATGAACTGTTGGTAAACTACTGGTATTTCTGACATAAAACATATCCACAGTGGATTTCTTCAGTATCTTATAGCCAGCTCTTCATTGCAATGGATTGCATGCATAAAGTTTAACAAATAATGGTCTTCATTTTTCTAATGTATAAACAGATTCATAAAAGCTCTTTCCATAAAGATAAGATTTAAGCCTTTAAACCCGAAGCCTAAAATGATCCAACTGAACTCTTTTTTTTTTTTTCGTATTTTGAATGTAAAATTATAATAAAATATAAATGTTTCCACTTCTTTTCAAATCCACCAGTCATTTACAATGTGCTGCATGTTATAATATTACACCTTCTAGTACAGGAGTGAGTGAAATGAGTGTAATGACCCAATAAAACCTATAAAGTACAACATCTGAGGTTCGTCAAAACCGTTGGGAGTTTGTCCAATTACACAAACTGTGAAAGAATTACTGCCATCCAAACTGCATATGTGCCAGTGATTTTAAAGAGTTAAGAAAAAAAAAAAGATTGTTTCAGCTTGAAATGTAACTGTCCGCTGTAGTGCCAAAATGACAAAAACCATAAGGATTGAACTGGGATTGAACTATTCTCTAAACTGTAGCTTATCAGACACTTTCTTTGGAGCCACATTTTGGATTCATTAAACAAAACATGACAAAATATCCTCCTGAGACGCAGCAATCCATTTTTGTTTTACATTAAAAAAAGATAACCATTGCAAAGGACATTTCATCAAAAATAAAGAAATAAAAATCATTTTAATAGCATATCTGAAAAATACAGTTGTATTACGCAGTTCCCAATCAAGACAACTATTTAATGTAAAAAAAAATTACAATTTTCACTTTCCTGGGTCTCAGGAAGATGTGACTATATATGCCATAATGTAAGTGTTACAGCAGTATTTACAGTAGAAAACTTAAAGGCACAATTAAGAGTTGGGGTCATTATTGCAAATAATGTATCTTTAATTGAACTTTCAACTGCATTAATGTCATGCATGAAAGGGTTAGCATAAAAAACATCAGATTTATTTGACTGTAACCCAGTACACTCAATGTGCAAACCTACACATGTAACACTATTGACTCATGCATTACATCTTATAAAAGCAATAAAAGTAAGAATATGCCAGAAGAACAACTAACAGGAGGTGCACGAACCCCCGCCCCCCTTACTTCCTGCTCATATCTGACTCCCCAGCTCTATACTACCATACTACCACTGACCTATATGTGTCCACCTGTGTGTCACAGTGTTGACTGACCCACATTTCCACTGATCCTATCATGACCTAAGTCAGATTCATAACAGCAGAAGAGCCCAGTTAATTTCCCCTAAGTCTGGAAACAAGAAAACGGTTGTTGAGCTGTGAAACATGCTTTATGTTGTATAATTAATTACATGTAAGCTCAGTGTGTGTAGCTTATTTCTATAGTTGTTTGATAAGAATGACTGGTATATGAGTTGCACACACAAAAAAAAAGAAGTCCATACCTTAGGTGAGTGTGCTACTTTAATCATTTATGTTTATTGACCCTAAATATTTTCACACATTCTCTTGTAAGTCTCACGCTTCACGGCTGTATGTGATCATGTAAACGAAGGAAATGTCATTTATATTTGCTCCTGCGCTTGTTCATTTCATGCACTTTTGTTCTTATAGTAATAAACAAGCAATTCTGAGTGGACATGGTAGATTAACATCAGTGTACACAGCCAAAAGCAACATCTCTGCCGTGTCTGTTTCTTTCTGCGGCAGAGTAAGCGTGGTGAAAATGTGATGCTGCAAGACCATGTGGGCTGCCATGCACAAAGGAGCAAGGGGGCGGAGCTTGGATACTGACAAGGACCACCGCATGCTCTTATTGGCTTTCAATGACATCACTGATCAGCGGCTGTAAACAGAATGAAGAGTGCTGGCTCTCTCTCTCCCTCCCTCCCTCTCTCTCTCTCTCTCTCTCTCTCTCTCTCTCTCTCTCTCTCTCATTCTCCAATGCAGTCTAAGCACAGGTTGGGAAGTCTGTTTGCATTTCCCATTAGCCATTTCCCAAGATTCAACAGGCTGGTCTAACTACTCCAACTGCAACAGGCTGAATAAAAAAAAAAAAAAAAAAAAAAACACTCCATCTTGCATTTTAGATTCCTGTCTTGTTCCCTCAGTTGAGCTAAAGAGTTACAGGAAAGAATCACGGGACCCCATTAGCAACTCACACAATATTTATGCAGCTGAAAGTCGCTCAAGCATTAAAGTAATAATGGAAAAGTGAATCAGGTTCAATAACTTACTGTGGCTGAGAAGCTAAAGCTGCAGTACACATAAAAATACAATACCAGGAGGTTAATTAAATATTATGCAGATACTGTATTATTATCTAGTCCGGTGTTTATTGATTATATGCAGTAAAAAGAGGTAGTGGTCATATGGTACTATTGAGTAATAAATGTGTTTATGGAAAGTGTTTTGCCTGTCGATGCATCCAGATCAGAGACAGTAAGAGCGAAAATGCAACCTACAGGTTATTGAGTCAATTTATAAAACCTGAGGCTGTTGTAAAAAAAAAAAAAAAAAAATCTATTAAAAAAATACCATACTGTACTTGTGTACTGACTTTATAATAATCATTTAACAGCTCCTGGTTATAATATATAGTGGTTATTTATAGTGGAATGTCTGAAACTAAACTTTATTTTTCATAATATGTTCATCATACTGTTAGACTTGTACAGAATAAAGGTAAGAGTGGAGTTTAAATGGTGTGTCTGTGTGTGTGTTTTAGGCCGAAGGGGAAGATAAGTGTTCTGGTCATGTGAACAATTTTAACAGAACAAGTGTAAGTTCCATTACGAAGTGATATTACCTACCATCTGGAAGGAAAAGAAGGTAAGAAAAAAAAAAAGTGATATCCTGCTATCCCGGTGACTTTGGGCTGAGAAGTGCCTCGTGGAAAGACATGCTACACTTTTATAATCCTCAAAGTAGTTCCATGAGTTTAAGATTTCCAAGTGTGCCTAAAACGCATCCCGCCTGGCACTTCTGCTGCTGAAGTTTAAATCCTTATGAGATGAGTCTTCACCTTCTCCAAAAGAAAACGGAGAACTGTCTCTTAATCCCTCTCTTCATCTTAAAAGCAGCTTGATAGGTGACTCTGTACATCTGCCATGTGATTTCCACGCTATTTTTCCTTCTTTTAACCTCTCACAGGCAAAAAAAAAGGGTTGTTGGATAATCTAGTGTTTAAGTCCCACCTAAAAACAGACTGTAAAGACAAAAAAATAAAAGAAATGTAGTTATTCCAAACAATTTGCACATTACTTCAAACTAGTAAATGTAAAAGAAAAAAAATACATTGAGATGTAAAACAAGCTATTTCATGCTGCACACGTTAATACAGAAAAAAGTTCTAACAAGTTGTTTGCTTTTGTAAATTGCTAAAAAAAAAAAAAAAAAAAAAAACCTTACAAAAATCAACTTTTTCTTTCCAAATATCCTTAAAACATATAACTGTTTTTAAATATTCATCTTGTAAGTGCATCTTATCCCGTATGTTGTGAAATGCAAAGTACAGTACAATGGAATGCAGCAAATTCAAACAAGTTATTTGGCCACACCTTCACATGACAAAGAAAGTTTTTAAAAAAAAAATCATGTTAACATTAGATTGTTTTTTTTATTGTTAAAGTCACTGCTGGGCTTTTTTTATAATGAGAAAATCAATCAGTATACACTTAAAGTCCATAATAATTGACTTTTCATAAGCTCCGTGTTTTGTATTTATAAAAGGTTTAAAAAAAACCCACACATATAAGTCTTATCAACACTTTGCAGAAAAAGACAAATGAAAATAGTTCAAATTTTTTTTCCCAACCTACTAAAAAAGTGTTTTTGAAGTAGTTTCTTGGTACAAATGCAGTGCTTTCTGTTGATTTTCTTTGTATGGGCCGAGAACAAAGGAGCCTTTACTGTAACAAAGAAGCTGCAGCGACTTATACCTGTTGCTCTGTTCCTAATCAGCTATAACAACTTTTCTTCTTGATCTTCGAGAAAGCTTATTTCATTATAGTATCACAATTTCGTTTCGACTCCATTAGCTTTTTTCATGCAACTACTTTAACTCTGTCAACCTTTTGTTTAAGACACTTTACACCTGATTGCATTGTTCTGAATTCCCACAGTGGAGTGGCAAGTTCGCAAGAGCAAAAAAAAAAAAAACAAACCCAAAAAAACCCCCAGAAAACTTCTGCACAATAAACAACAACATATAAACTATTTATCAACTTCTAATTAGCACTTTGTCTATTTTTTCCAACGTGCGTAAAAGCTCCTTTTCTCCGCAAACTTCTGACAGGCAGCTGCTCTTTCTTGCGCGTCGCAACATCCTCAAGAGACAAAAATACGACAACAGTACAAACTCCATCTCACCTCCATTAAAGCAAACAGTCAGATGTTTGTAAATAACATTTGTTGAATATTATGGATCTTTATGGAGATGCGTGTCTGAGCATCCCCAGAAGTTCTCTCCTCAAAGCGCCCCGCATCAGACAAAGGAAAAGGGGACCGCTCCTCTAGCTCTCCCTCTCTCTCTCTCCCTCTCTCTCTCTCCTCGCCTCCACTGTCTGTCTATGTCTCTCGCTCTCTCTCTCCTGCTTTGTGCTCAAGTTTGAGCGCTGACGCACCAACTACAACAGCAACTTTTAACTACAAATATAATCGAATATCCCTCCAGGGGTGCAGACGAATGCAGTATCCCACCCGAAGATAACTCACCTGGGGCCGGTGCGTCTTTGTGCGCGTCTCCGTGCGTCGTAGAAAAAGTTTGAGAGGGTACATGTAGCTTTGTGTTGTGGAGTCCCCTTTGTCTACACGTGTGATAGATGGATGGGGCTCCTTTTGGCCGCGCCTAGTTCGTTTCGTTCTCCAAAGAGTCCCGCCCTCCCAAAGTCAAACAACTATGCACACAACAACACAACATGCGGACTTCATTGGTTTGGTGCGCACTTTTATTTATTAATTTAACTTTAATTGAACTCATTTATCCTTAGAATGTTTATTGACATCATGTAATATTGTTAATATTAGATTAAAAAAAAAAAAAAAAAAACATTTTATTGTTATTATTTCCTCATTTTTTAATTTGTCTGCCATCTATTTATTTATTTATTTACTTACGCATGCCTCTTTGTTTGCCACCTACGGGCACCATCCAGGTTTCCACATCTATTCTATTATTTATTTTGGCATTCACTTGCTCTCTCACTCACACACAGAAAGACAGAGAGAGAGAGAGAGAGAGAGAGAGAGAGAGAGAGAGAGAGAGAGAGAGAGAGAGAGAGAGAGAGAGAGAGAGAGAGAGAGACATAAAAACAAATAAAACTGTCAAGCAATTTAGTTCTGTTTTCTTTTTCTGTCTGTCTTTTTATTCTCAATGTGCGCACAAGCATAGCAAGGGTTGGCGGACAGAAAGAAACTTTGCTGGACGCATGCCTGGAGTCTGCCATTGTGTCTGGACAGCAACAGCAACAGCAGCAGCAGAGGAACAAAGGCACAGACAAAAGAGAAGGACTCCTGGTTTTAATGCACACTAAATATACATGTGTTGTTGCTTCAAGGTAAAAGCAAATAAAATGGAAAGCAGCGTTAATAAACCATAGGCCTTGGCAACTTTGAATGAACCCAGTCTACAGATGGAACAGCAAACATTGAGTCTGGTTTCACAAATCCATATTAAGTGTTTTGGTTTTATAATGTTAAATAATGGATGTGAATGTGCTTTGTCAGTGCTCTTTTGTTATTAGCTCCTGTGAAATAAAAGTGTTAAATATATGGTGAAAATACAGCAACTGATGTTGTTTTTACACAAAGATCTATGCATTATTTCTGCATATTTTTACAAGATGTCAGTTCTGAATATAAGAAAAACAAGGTGAGACTGTAAAAGAAAATGTCACTATAATGATATATAATGATTTTGTCACAACTGTAATATTTTCCTGTCTCTAAAAAGGAAAATGAACAGAACCCACATATTTGGAAGCAAGTAAACAATAGTAGTTCAATAATAATAGTAATACTATTCCCATTTGAAATACAGTCACAGAAAAACAATGTATTATCCCATCAAAAGGTATGAAAAACAAAGGTTATGTCAGTGTTTTTCAAACTTGGGGTCAGGACCCTTCATGGGGTCACCTGGAATTCAAAGGGTGTCAGCTGAAATGTGTAGTCATTGATAAAAGTTTAAAAAAAAAAAACTTACTTATGAAAAAATATTCAGTGGGTTATGAAGAAAATCCCAATATAACAGACAAACTGAAGCACAGTGGTATTATTTATCTGTCAAATGTTCATTTTTGGTCAGTTTCAGATGCTGCGGCAGCTCTTTCATAAATAATTCATAGTTTGATTTATTGTTTGTTCAGTATTAATTGTCAGCCTTGTAAATACAAGCTGGACTGACTGGACATAAAATGAAAATTCTCACTTTGTGCAGTTTAATCCAAACTTAACTTTTCTGTTTCCATCTGTAATAAAACACATTATATAAACCACATGTCATCTAAAAATAATGAGTTTTTTTGCGACATAGTATAGCAAACTATTACATGATCAAAAACTCATTTATTTTAGCCAAATATGTCTCTGCTTTTAATCTGGGGTCACGGGCCAAAAAGGTTGAGACCCACTTGGTTTATGTAATCACTAATGTGTGTATCATGTGACTAAAACAGACAGAAAAGAAAACATTGAATGTCTAAAATCACTGTTTTTAAGATGTTGATATAAGAACTAAAGTGATTATATCAAGAAATTATTGAAAATGAATAAATATCAGCTCTGGTATCTAACAATTATAGGATATTCCTATTGTTATCATATCTATACAAACAAATGTACCTTTAGTTGTACCACGCATTAAAATGAACAGGAAATTGAAGAAAACATGGGGTGGGGGTAATATTTTTTTCAGTGACTGTGTGCATGACTCTGCCTTTTAGACTGTATTTAATATTATTTTTTTCACTTAATCCCAATTTGGCTGCTAGGCATGAGCAAGCGGTTACGTAAATCAATGATAATGACTCAGCCTACATTTATCTGCATATAAATGTAATACATGCATGGAAAATGTATTTCTAGTACTTAGAGGCCAGGCAAAGACAGTTGTCAATTTAAATATTTTAACTGAAATCCTTATGAAAAACATCTTGGTTACGTAGGGTTAAATAAAAGTTCCTAAAAAATTGGTACATTTTTAAGCATATCAAAAGTTGCTTTTTTATTTACAGCAAAATGACCAAAATTAACATTAACATAGTGTCAGATATATTGTTGACTGCAAGAAAAAATGTACAGGTGCAGGATTGGAGGATACCAATATTAAGGAACGTGTGGTTATATACTGTAGGTAAAGTGATTATTGTTACTTAGAATTAATACTCAAGTTCTTGAGGCTGGTTATCAAAATGATCTGTCAAACACAAATGATTTAATATGATCCTAATATCATCTTTGGAGTGAAAAAGTCTAAATAGAATGTATGTTTAAAACCTATGATCATTAGGTTGAAATATAAACCAGTATTCCTATGGGGAAGTAAAGTACGAAACAAAAATGTAAATGTGGACGTTTTAAAATAATGAAAACTTTTTTTTATTTGCATCATTCAGAAACTGCAAAGTTGGTTTTAAGATTTCCAACAGTTGTGTATCAACTCCAAATGACAAAATAAGTCTATCTTAATTGTTTTTTTTGCACACCTAACATGTTCATAGTCCTCTGTGCCCAGCTAGCATTCTAGTATTTTAATCAAACTAAGACAGAGAAAGTAAGTCACACTAAATCTTTCCTACCCTAAGGAATAAACCTGTTCAACTCATCAGCGTTGTGTCAGCGATGACAATGAGTAACTGGCAATTTTTGCACTATTAGATTATTGGTACAGTCGAACTCTTTATATTGTCTTCGATAACACTACTTAATTAGGGAACTGTTTATCTTGTATAGAACTGTTTAGGGTACACATATATTTTTGCACTGGTCTATTTTGTACTGATACTACTAATTATTATTGTACTTCCATATTATTTTATTTCCACTTTATATTGTATATTGTATATAGCCAGATACCTCTGTATTTTATTTGTAGATATATATATATATTTAACATTTCATATCCTTGTTCTGATATGACACTAGCACCACCGCTAATGTCTGTACTGCTGCAACAACTAAATTTCCATATAGTAATCATTTTAAAATTTGTTATATTGGTCGGGGGGTAATCACTGAAACGTCAGTAAAATGGGAAAAAATACTTGTACTGATTATGATTCTTTTGTTTAAATCACATGCTACTTCATTCGATGATGCTAGATCATCTATCTATCTATCTATCTATCTATCTATCTATCTATCTATCTATCTATCTATCTATCTATCTATGAGAAAAAACTTTTTCAGACACACGTAAAAAAAAAAAAAAAAAGAAAGAAAAGCCACAGTTAGTGAAATTCAGCAACTTGCATCTAGGAGGAACATATGAAAACATCAAATAAATAAATAAATAAATAAATGAAAACAGAGGAAGGCAAGAACTAATCATACCACCACTTCTACACCATCCACCCCCTCTGGGTTCAACGCAGCAGAAGCACATACACAGACAGCCACTCAGAGATACAGGCATACCTCTCCCACCCCCCCCCACCCCCCCCTGCAGAGTTCTTCTACTCCCTGCTGTGGTTTTACTGGGCCACTGATTCCAGCAGTCAGCCCTGTTCTGCCCTTCCCTGCCCTGGCTGCTGCCTGCACATATCCCACTGAGGAGTCAGCTGAGCCAGGCATGAGACAGCACACTGAACAGGCTACATACAGCTTAGAGAGGCTTAACACGCAAACAGATGTGCCAGAGCCGTGAGGAAATTCAGAAGATCATACCACACATTAAGATATGATCCCGTTCCTTGATAGATATGATGCTAAAACAAACAAACAAACCAAAAACACAGAAACAAAGTACCTGCTGTATTACAAAAGATACACAAATGACAGGTGAAAACATTGCATTTCAGTGTACAGTTAGTCACACACAGCTAATTAAGCACTGATAAAAAAAAAGCATAAATCTGCATATTGGTGTGATGCTGCAAGCGCTTAATTACAGCAGCTTCATAAAAATCAGTTCTGTATTAATGCACTACTGCACACTCACTACATTTCCCGTACAACTGTAAACATAGTAGTGTTACTGTTGATGAACACATGTATATAACGCACATTTAAATCCTATGGTTTAGTCTCTGTTGTGTATTTTACTTATCTGTGTCTTGCCCTTCGTCTCTGAATCACAAGTCATATATCATGTTGTAATGTCACCTCTGTTAATTATGGTAAGCTGGACTTTAATATTGCATTTTTGCCTTCGCATAGACACAGATTAGAAATGCACACAGAGGGTGGATTAAAAACTGAACACACATTTGGCTCCATGACACGCACTATATGACAGGTACACAAAAAAGTGAATCACCTAATGGTTTCCAATATATAAAACATAATAGAATTGATATTGAAAATGTATACAAAAACATAATGCATGCGTTGTAATTTTAAAGTAATGATGCAATTAATTAGAACATGGATTAAAATGGACACTGCTATTTGTATCATGTTAATTATACTATTAACTCTGCTTGTGTTGTAGAATAGAATAGAATAGAATAGAATAAAATAGAATAGAATAGAATAGAATAGAATAGAATAGAATAGAAAGATTTATAGTGTTAAACCTAACACTGAAGGAGCCTATGTAATGTTATTAAACTGAATACAGAGAATCTCTACCACATGCACAAACACATATAGGCATGCACACACACACACACACATACACACACCCACCCACACAGAATCTGACACAGACAGACAGACAGACATGCTTGTCAGCGACGCTGGAGGGCCCTTGGCTGACTGCTGCTTCTAGACCAACCCATCCCCCACAATAAGGGACTGTCTGGAAGAGGGGGAAGGGAAATCATGACTGTCTGAACACCAGACAGCCAACATACAGCATAGCAGGCTAGAATAGAATAGAATAGAATAGAATAGAATAGAATAGAATAGAATAGAATAGAATAGAATAGAATAGAATAGAATGTGTTGCTTGTTCTGCTTTAATAGTAAATATATTATTTTTCAGAGGTTATAGATTTCACCCAGTGGGAAATTTAAGGAGGCAACAACAGTGTCTACTTGGGAGTCAGATTAGTAACAGCACAGCGCTGTTAGTCATGGAATACTGACATAATTGCTCAGTTTCATCACCACTGTCTGTGCAATATCACTAATAGATGACTACAAGCTCTGCACAAATGCATCAACAATAACTGTTTGCTGTAAGACTGCATCTGCTCAGTCAGGATGTTTACATTTATAGTATGCAGGCTAGATTTTCTAGAGTATGAAAAACTTTTAAGACATCTGATGCCATCTGGGTAACATAAAATGTAGAAAAGAAAGCCTTATGTTTGACATTTGCCAGGCATATGTCACAAACTCTAGCCATAAGGTTTGAGGGTTGTGTGTTTACCAAGCAGGGAGGATCAGACAAAAAATAAAATGGCTGCATTATGGGAATTTTTACTCCAGTGGTTTTTCCAGCTTGATCAATACTTGGTACTAAAATGTAATTATCTGCACTCTTGTTGCTTTAAGACCATTTTTTTTTGCACATTCTTTATCCTCCCAACTTGTAAAAGTGCATTGCTCAGTCACTGGAGTACCACTTTGATGTGAGTGTTGGTGGGATTACAATTTGCATATTCTGTTTACTTCGAGTGACACTAAACTATGTGCTGTATTCATATGGTAACAAAAATGGTTTCACATTATGCATAATGCATTTGATTCTTAACCCTTTGAGCTACAGATCAGATTCTGCATGTCTGCTTAACAGAGAGATGTAGCTCTTCATGTGGGTTCTTCCAGATAGAAAACAGTTTAAAGTATCAGTTACATTATGCATGTGCAGACCCAGTTATTTCTCAGCTAGGTCATACCACATAAGTACCAGTATAGCTTATAGGACATCCAGGTCTCAGATTAACACTCCTCTATTTGAATCACACTGAATAATCGTATTGCTTATCTCTGTCTGAGTCTATATGAAAGTGTATATTTCTTGAATCCCCAATGGAGGGGTAAGCTTCCCACTCCCACAAGCCTCCCATGCTTTATAGGAAACCACGTTGTCTATAAAAAAAAAAAAAAAAGAGTATCCTGCTATAAAATGTGTTCCAAATCCGTCTTCTCTATAGTGCAGTGAGAGTGAAGAGCTTTCTCGAGGACTGTCAGAGTCAACTATGAAGCCACACATTCACTGTACTTAACAGTTTTTAGGTTCATTTGTTTAATACTCAATAATATATTAGGTTCATTTATCATGTATTTTTGGCTTATGTCGTTAAGAAGCTAAATCGACTTATTAACGTGTATTTTCCTAAGTTGACTTAGTGGTTATTTCTTGTTTACCGCTAACATGTAACAGAGGGACAGTGAGGTCAAGGATCAAGACAAGAGTGGTAAAATTTCAGTTCCAGCTGATATTTATTTCCTTCTTTGAAAAAAGTTCTGTACACAAGTTTATATCAACAATCTGACAGGCAGTGAATGGACACAATTTAGCTGGCATGAGTTTCCCCTCCCATTCTTTGAGTCTCAAAGAAGGTAGGTTCCTTTGTTTATGGCATGATTAGACAATAAATGATAATTCTACACAGCATATTGCACAGGATGGATGAAAAATAAAGTTAATATATTTAAAAATGCTTTCATATATATATAAAAAAAGAGTCCTGAACTGACCACCTTAAATGTAAGTAAGGATGTGTAAAAGATAGCAGTTCTAGACAGTGCCTGTCCTTGATAGCAACAACGTACATAAACACACAATCTTTTTGCTTTATGATACAGTCAAATATACAAAGATCGAGTTCACGTTTCATCATTTTTCCTTGTTTTTTCATTTTTTTCTGAAAAACACAACAGCTAATAACCTGAATCTGAAATACAAATGCTATTCACCATGCCATAAAGATACTAAAACAATTATTAGCTAATAGTTAGCCGACAAGTAGAAAAGATTATATATTCAAATACAATGAGAAACGCAGTACAAGTAGATGTTGCGGAACTCAAGTCAGAAATTTGAATATGCTTGATGTTATCATCCTTGTTGTTGCTTGTTCTAGGTCTGTTGAGAACCTGTTCAGTCCTGTGGTTGATTGGCAAATTTGACATCAATTAATGAAAACACCAACAAACAAGTCAAATTTAAAGCTACAATCTCCTCATTTGTTGTCATAGGCAAGATATGAGACAGGAAATGCAAAAAGGAGTGGCTGCTTGGGATAGTGACGCTGTTAAAACCACATGGTCCACAGGAAAAAAGCCTCTAGAAATAATGTGTTCCTGTGTCTTTAAGAAGCCTGTAGACTGGCACTGTAAACGTAGAAGGTAGGCTGATACAAAGACTGGTGCTGCTTTCAAGTGCTGCTGTAAAAATCCGAACGGTGGGATATTTGTTTGCGTGAACTGCAAAAAGTTCAGGTTTAGACATCAAAGTGTTATCAGTGTTTGCTGGTAGATTCAGATTAGATTTTACGCCCTGTCAGAAGAGTAAATGTAGTGTGGTGCCATACATTTGTAAAACAAGACACCACATGGTTATAAAGTCTGCTTTGTTGAACGATGCTCATAAATACAAGGTGGCCATAAGCACTTGAAGGCAGCATTAAAACCAGCCTGCCCGGGTCTTAAAAATTAGGAAATCCAATACAACTGTATTAGTAGGCTACACACGCCGATTGTTGACTCCCCCATTTTCTATATAGATTTGTACAAAAATACACTGAGAAAATAATCAAACTGTTTCTTCTCTTTTAAGTGTCCAAAAAAGTGTGTACATTTAGATATAAAAAGAACTAAAAGTTGTGTGTTTTTAAAACTCTAGCCCTTCGCCTGAGAAGGAAATGTGACAGACACAGACATACTGACAAACAACCGTGTAAGAAAAGAACAGGACTAGGTCATGTAGGCTATACAAGAAATTAAAAAAAATGATCAAGTCAAAAATGCTTGGCCCAGTATATAAATACAACATCCCATATAAAATGGCATCTGAATACATGTACAAAACAAAGCTCAGAGGATGAGGAGAAAAAAAAAACCCAACGGTGAGGATTTCTCTATAACTATCATCTGAAATTAACAATAAAGAATTTGGTCCTGAATCGTAGAGAACACGTGTATAAAGTTCAGCACAGATTTGAAGTTGCGTTTGAGTCCTGAAGTTGAAAAATTACAACAGCTGGTGATTATTTCAATGTCCATTTTTTTTTCTTCATTTTTTTCCTTTTTTTTTTTTAAAGAGAAGAACCGAAGCGAGCGCCACCTATCCATTTAAATAACCCTAATACTAGTTTTAAACTGTTCGACAGTCTCACAGAAAATCTCAGCACAAGATAGGAACAAAGTAGGCTATCATGCTTAACATGTTTTTTTGCTTTTGAGAAAAAAATAGTCGACTTAAAAAAAACAAAACAAAACAAAAAAATAAAAAAACAACAAAAAAAGAACATCAACCCACCTCGGTTTCACTTAAAAAAAATCCCTCTCGGTGACACACAACAATAAAAATGTCGCACGACAGTCCTATTTCTGTACCTTTTTCAGTGGTGAAGTTCACTTGGCGATTGATAAAAAGTTGTGAAATGTCCCTTTTTAATAGTCAGCAACATTGATTAAGTGAACGGCGGACCGCAGATCGTGCAAATAAATCACAGTTTAAGTCGTTCAGTTCACAACAGAAGAGGACTGGATGTTTTCACAGCCTCATCTTTTTCTCTCCTTCTCTTGTTTGTTTGTTTTTTTTTGCGCTCCCACTACTTTGTGTGTACCAAAAGTCCCACAGTCCACGCATCCGAAGAAAAGTAGAAAAAAAAAGCAATTATTCGCTTTTAAAGTTTAGCTTTCCAAAGGATTTGCAGATCTTGCTTACAAAGGCAAGAAGGGGACGAGGGGGGGGGGGTTAGTTTGAGTGGGTTTTTACTAGTCTGGTATGAAAACACCAACTATGACCCCCACTGCTCCACTAACCCCTGCTTCTGTTTTGCGCTCATATTTATTTTTTTTACCTGTTGTTATTAATTTCTTCTTCTTCTTCTTTCATATCTGCTTGATCACTCATCATCAATCAGTATGTGAACACCAGGTTGGAGATGGTGGACTCCAGCCAGTCTCCGGAGATCATCTCGCTGACTTCAGGCGTGCAGTAGTCGGGGAACTCGAAGTGGGAGCCTCCGGAACCGGACTCAAAGTTCAAATCCAAATCCCTGTCCAACACCGATGACCCAAAACTCCCCAGCGACATACCGTCAAAGCTGGGACTCGGGTTAATATCGAGCAAGTCGTCCTCAAACTCTTCATCCTCAGAGGAAGAGGATGCGGAGGAGTGGGAGCCGGAGGGTGTGGGTGAGGAAGCCCGCCGACTGCTGTATGTGTGGCCGCCGTGTCGCTCTGAGGACCCGCCTAGGCTGCTGCTGCTGCTGCTGCTGCCGCTGCTGCTGCTGCTACTGCCGGGGGATTCTGCACCTTCGTCCCGGCAGCTCCCCGCGTCCTCGTACAGGCTGAGTGGGTCGCTGGAGTCCGCGGAGCTGCTGAGCGTAGGGCTGGCCGGGACCACCACGGAGGACGCGGGGCTGACGCTCAAACTGGCCGCGCTGCTCCCGAACACATAGACCCGCTTGGGCTTCTTCCCATCGGGTATCTGCTTGGCTGCGGAGGTGAATGATTTGGACTTGTACATGGAGTTATGGTGGTGATGGTGGTGGTGGTGGTGGTGCTCTGACGCATGATCAGAGGCAAAAGGTGAAGCTTTGGTGCTACTGCTGCTGCTGCCGAAAAGTGATTTGTGGGGTTTGCTGCTGCTGGGTGATTTGGATCCATTCTTCCGCGATGAAGAGGTTTTAGTGCTGGTGTTGTTGGAGCTACTGTTGACTTTCTCCCCCTTGTCTGTGTTGCTGCCGGGCTTAGATGCGCTTGATTTTACTTTCTTCCTCGGCCGGTACTTGTAGTCGGGATAGTCCGCCATGTGCTTCAGTCTGAGCCGCTCCGCCTCCCGGATGAAGGGGATCTTGTCGCTGTCTCTGAGCAGCTTCCACCGCTTCCCCAGCCTCTTGGAGATCTCCGCGTTATGCATGTCCGGAGACTGCTCCATGATCTTCCTCCTCTCTATTTGTGACCACACCATAAACGCGTTCATGGGTCTCTTGATGTGACCGCTTGGAGTTTTACACCACGCCGGGTTGTCTCCCAGTTTGTCCCCGGCGGTGGAAGAAGCTGTGGAACTCGGGGAGAGAGGTGATGCGGCCGGGTCAAGATCCATGCACGCCCCGGAATCGGAGCTCGAATCCCCGCCGAAGAAGGACAGAGCCTCGGCGGTGCTCTCCGTGTGGCTCATTTTCTGCACCATGCTGTCCGGTCTGGATACGCGCAGAGGGGAGAGCGGTGTACTTGCTCTGTCTCTCTCCCTCCCTCTCTCTCTCTTTCTCTCTCTCTCTCCTTGGCCGTCCGGTTCACTTTAAAGCAAGCTCAGCTATTTTCTACCACTCTTCACAGTTTGATCTGTGTTTAAAAAAAGCGCAGAAAATAGTTCACTCCTGAGTTGTGCGTAAAGATCAGTTCAGTCCAGTTGTAGCCTTCAAAAAAAGACTGCGTTTTTTTTTTTTTTTAAAGTTTAATTTCCAGGTTCTGTAGGCGTTACAGCATGCCTGTTATCAGCCTCAGTCTCTTCCTTCTGTGTTATAAAATCAATTCAGCCGTGCAGTGACTGAACACAAGTCTGTGCAGCTGCAGAGCGCAGACTGAGTGCCACACTATTTGCTCGGGCACTTACAAAGGACTCCCAAGTACAGTGTGTAAGGTAAGAGCTTTTCTCTGCATCGGCTCTGTCCCTTCTCCTAGAAACAAAAGCCATGCATGCTGAATAGGAAAAAAAAGAAAGCTAGAGCGAGTCACACTGTCCGCCTTCCATCTGCAAAACCTGCAGTCGAGTTTCAAGCAACCTTCCAGTACCGGCCCCCTCGCATGCATTTATCCCTTCCCGTGATACAACGGCGATAAAAATCCACCAATGAGACGCTGTCGCTACCCTGCCTCTGCGCCAAGCACACGCCCCTCTTGGCTCCGATTGGCCAAAAATGGAATCTAATAATAATCAGCGCGTGCAATGAGGAGTCTCGTGTCTGACCTCATTCCAGAATACAACAAGAAACTTCATTTTTTTAAAGAGACACTGGCTTATGTTATGGACCCATTCTCTTCTCTCCTACCACCAGCCCATGTGTATACCATTAACATATAACCATATGGGGAGCCAAGTATACTTTACCATATGGAAACTTTAACGATGAGTACACTTTGTACTACCGTATTGTCTTGGAAAACCGGTCACAAATGCCATGTAGTAATAACATATTTTTTGTTTCTGTACCAACGGATAGAAAAAAATTAAAATAAAAAAAGGAGGAGGAAGATTGGAGGGGGCGGGGGGGGTGATGAGAACAGTACGCACCTATAATGGCACAAGGAGATACTCTGGAGCCAAAACACTTGACAGCGCATTGCAGCTGATGAAGTAATACAACAGTGTTTACAGAGAAAAGCGAAGTTTAAAGCTTTCCAATAAGATTATACAGTCATATTTATTAATAACACAACATTATGAGCCTATTACATAGAGTTTGTGTATGTTGGAAAATAATTTGTCATGAAAACTCAAGTTTAAACTTAAATATTTTGACATGTGTATGTCTACAGGTGGTTGACCACTGAGGTCATGTATCACTGACACGCTGTTAGATAAGACTGTCTCACCAATGATGTGTCACCGGGGTACAACATTATCGTTAGGCTGGTGTGAAGACTACACAACCCAAAACTCCCCCTCCCCTCTCTCTCTCTCTCTCTCTCTCTCTCTCTCTCTCTCTCTCTCTCTCTCTCTCTCTCTCTCTCTCTCTCTCTCTCTCTCTCTCTCTCTCTCTCTCTCTTTCTCTCTCAACCCCCTCTCTCTCTCATCAGGGTTGGGCGGTCTTTGTCAAATAACGCACGTCGAACCAAACTCTCCAACATACCAGTCAGAGGAAAGAGAGGGAAGAGCAGGAGGCGGTGTGAGCTCAACTGCCCCCGTGAGCATGCATATCTACACAGGTTTTAACCGTCATTGTGTGCAGTTTCCGTGTACAGTGACACAAACAACAAGGTCAGGTGACAGAAAAAAAAAACGCACGCTACTGCGCTTTTATGCACATGGTATCACTTTTACGCACGGTGGGTCTGGGGGAGTTTTAAACAAAACATGGAAGTTGTGCATTCATACATAGGCCAGAAAGGAGCTCTAATTAACTGCATGTCACGTGAAACTTTTGTTGTTGTTGTTGTTTTTTTGAATCTACTAGGCACATCTAAAGCCACTACATCCTTAGACCTAACCGCACTGTAAGACTTATCATCATAATCAGCAACACAAATTCCTATAGAAATGTTTTGCTGCTTTTATTTGTCAGTAATTACATCATATCCTAACGAAACAAACAGCAAGTTTCAGCATGTTTTGCTTCCTTGTGATTAATCATTGTAATTTCCTTATTAAAATATAGTGATTTATTTTCACAATCTGTTGCAAGTAGGAGTGAAGAGAGAGAGAAAGAGAGAGAGAGAGAGAGGCAGACGCACAGTAGTTACAGACAGCAGTGTGGGGATCGAGCGTCGCTAGATGGCGTCGCAGAGCCAGATACAGGATATTCAGGATACAGGGTAACAGAGATCAAACCGAGCATCCAGAACAGTTACCAGGGGTGAATTACATAATGCCTCTGTGCGATAGGAAGGCATCCAAACGACCCCCCCCCCTTTTTTTTTTCTGTCACTCTACTTTGGAGTTCCTAAGAGGAGGATGTTTCTTCATACAGAGATTAAATGAAAGAGGGAGGGGGGTTACTAAGTAAGATCTGGCCACCATGTGCTTGCAGAACAGCTTCTGTGCACACTGGCATAGTTTTGACAAGTCTGTGGACTGTACTAGAGTGACAAACTAAAAGATGACAGAAGATGCCGAGCCGAAATCTTCACAAAAAAAAAGTGTGAAAGTATTAGTAAATTCAGACTATTTTCACAAAAAAATATTCAGTGGCCACTCATGCCATATTAGGGGATTATCATGTAATATTTAAAATGTAAACCTTTATCTTTATACCTATACATAAAATAGATGCTAGAATAGACCAATAAAAAAGACGGATGATCATTTCATTTAGATAAAAAGTGAGTTAAGAAAGGTAAGACTAGAGCACCATAGGGAAATTAGTATGAAAGTATAGTACTCAATGTTACTGGATGCATTTCACTGGGTACAATTATATTCAATATGGCCTCATATCTTCAGTGCATCCAAGTAAAGCAATGGGTAATTGGTCTCCAATTTGTGTGTTCATGGAGCAGAACTGCAATGGAAATAAGAATCTTAACTCATAAACTAACACTGTTCCTTAATGCCATTTTAATAAGGAACTGCAGGAAAACTTTATAAATCCATACCTGAAATGGCTGCACTATGGTATAACAGAAGAGATGATATCTAAATAAGTTTAACACACTATAATATCTGTCATACAGAGGAGGTATACTGCATTTCTTCATCCACCATCTGAGCTGGATAATATACCTTCATACATTATCTTTTATCATCCCTGCACCTGTAGTGACAGCTGGAAGGTTTTTCAGTTACCTGCTTATTACTTTTAGCAAATGTCTTCCATTCTCTTCTAATTCTTTTTTACATCTACAAAAATAAATAAGACCTTTCACCTACTTCTGGCTTCATAGTTAACTTGAATACATGTCTTTTTCTTGGCTGCCCACACTTTTGTCTCTTTCTTTCTGTCTCTCCCTCCCTCCCTCCCTCCCACTCCCTCTCTCACTCAGTGTACACATTAGTATGCCACACACATACCCCCCCCCCCACACACACACACACACACACACATACACACGACCTGAAAGGATAAGTAGTGCATTCAAACTTTACTCTCGCTTTTTCTGTCTCTCTTTTACTACAATTGTTCCAGTGAGGTGCAGCTGCCACGCGAGTTGGAGTGGGTCGCGTGCCAGCCCTAATCTCAACAGGTGTTCTTTTGGGTGTCTCTCGCTCAGCCCCACTCCTCCCTTTCTTTGTCTGTCCTCACTACTCTCTTTTCTCTCTACTTTGCCTCCTCCCTGTGTACTTCACTTTAATAAGTAGCCTACTTTTCTGCCCCCCCCCCCCCTCCACAATTTTCAAATTTGCCTTTTTTTTCCCCCTTCCCTTATTTTTTTTTTCTGGCAGGACTTTGCTTAAACATTGTTTTCCCAAAACAGGCTGTGGAAAACTGAAAAACTAATAATAATAATAATAATAATAGTAATAACACGGCACATACCACATTACACAATTAGTCTTCATTACCGAATTAGTCATTCAACAAATCATTAAAGGTTTAATGTCTTGTTTCATTGGCTTTCCTTCAGGCTAGGACATGCTCGAACATATGTTGCTACAACCATTGTGATGTCATTTTTTCCCCCTTGTGTAGAACTCTATAAGTGGTCTGACAGGGATTAATCTCACTGGTGTACAAGTAAAAGCCTCAAGAACAAAACTATAGTGACACTTTACCAAGTTTGAGTCACTATAAGAGAACCTAAGTCAAAAATATTAGTTGGAATGTCATTTCAAAGATCCAATGTGAGGTCAATAAAATACATTCAGTTTTCAGGTTCTTTATACTGGAAGATTTTTCTATCTACTAATCTACTGTATGAACTTAAACCAATATATATGTGTAATAAAACTTCATCATAAACATGGAGCTAACCAGCACCTTTTGTCATTTGTTTAACAATTCCCTCTTGAATTTCATTTTGATTATCCTGTTTTCATACATGTTTAATTCCATAGGAAGTTACTCCTTACCCCTGTTTTATTTTATTCTCCGTTTTAGCACCCTATTTTCTCAAACTTCTCAACCTTATCTTGTCTTTCCCACCTTTCTCCTTATGCTATCTCCCACTTCCTCTCCATTCAATTCAGCTCACTTTATTTTATCGCCATAAATGTTAGATGAATAACGTTGCCAGAGCACCCACCCCCTGTCTTTTCTCACTCCATCTCCTTCTCAGGATAAATCTGATCTGAGGTCATCTGTTATTTAGAACACTGACACCATATGGTCAACCACCCACTCAGAGTACTCAGGGTTTCATGAAAACTTAAAATGTTCCCATATGAAATATTGATGGAGCTGTATATTGACCGGCTGTCGCAAACCCTGCTTAGGGTTTAGTCTGGTAGAAACTATGAATCATAACTACAGTAGTTGCTCAACAATTTAAACAAGTTCAGAAATGGCTAAAATAAAATTATTATGTCTAACAATACACTCAAATCAGAAAAATATAAATACAATATATATGAGTAAGAGTTTACAATTCATCAATGCCAAACGGTGACTCCTATTCCAATTAAAAATATTACATTTCAGACAGTACTCTTACCTAATTTGTCCAAAAGAAATAACACATACATACATGTGCTGCCCCTGATAATATGATGGTATCACAGCAAGGTCACAGACTGTGTAGATTTTTGAGTTCAGACAATCTTAATGGAATTTAGTGTAAAGAAGAGAGAAATGTTTTAATTGAGATGTGAATTAATTCCATTTCAACTAAGTCACCATTTATATACAGAATACTTTTCAGTGTGAAACCTGGCATGTTGCATTGAAGATCAATTAAGAGTCTGTGTACATTAATGTATTTCTTATTTATTTTATTGAAATTGTATAATGTATGTATAATCAGTACATCTGTACTTTTGTAATTTTATAATTTTGTGCAATTGAATCTTAATGTATTTCTTATTTCATCCTTGTCTTATAATTGTATTTAATTTTTTAATCAATGTGAAGCACTTTGGGCGACAGTTTTTGTATGAAAGGTGCTAAATAAATAAAGTTTATTATTATTATTATTATTATTGTTATTATTATTACTAATAAAGATTTGTGATTTATTTTCGATAGAGTTGAGATCCTAGAAAAGAGATGATATATAACTAATTTTGTGGATCAGATTCCAATATTGGCCACTTTACTACATGCTAACACCCCCCCCCCCCCAAAAAAAAAGTTTAATTTAGCCATTTCACACTGTAAAATCCAATTGGTTGTCATTACTCAGAAAAAACATGCACACCAGTGATGTGCAGGTCAATGTATAAACGACCGGCAACCGACTGCTTTTTTAACTCACCCGCCTGCAACGCGGACCACAAGAAATATATTTGAAAAGGACGCACCCGACTCGCTTCTCAACCCACATTTTTAAAAAGTAGTCAATAGTCTTTAAGATGTATGTCAATAGTCATACATGATGTATGAGTCACAGTTCAATCTAGGAGTTAGAATGCTGGGGGAAGTACAGACACTGAGTTCTTTCTTCTCTTTCTCTCCCTCTCACCTGTTTCTGTCATTTTTATAACCGATCTTTCATACCAAGTCTGTTCATGACTAGTCACCTGGTGTCCCCTTCTCCCCCCCCTGGGGGGAGTGGTGGCTCTCCTGACAGTGTCTGTGCGGGAGCCATGGACGACAGGATCTGCAGTGTCTCGCCTGTGCCGACCTGTGACCCCGGACCCCCGCCCCTGCCTGTCTGGACCAGCCCCCCCCTCCTTCATTTATAAATGGACGTTCATCTATAGCCTGTCCGTCCATGGGAGTGGATCTCTCCTTCAATGTGGTTCTCTTCAAGATTTCTTCTTTTTCCCACTGGGTATTGAAGTTTTTTCTTGCCGAGAAGGAGGGTCTAAGGACACGGGATGCTTGGGACTTTTCATGTATCTCTGTAGTTGATTGTGTTTTTGTAAAGCCCTCTGAGACGACTTTGTTGTGATTTAGGGCTTTATAAATAAAATTGAATTGAATTGAATTGAATTGAACATCACATGCTATTACTCACATACCTGCATTTATTTCCGTGTTAAAATCTGATTTTATTGCTTGTAAGTTAATATGTTGAGGAAATATTTTTGTCCTGCTTCATTATTCAGAAGTTATTAACGAGCAGCATCTAAACCAGGGGTCAACAACCTGTAACACCCAAAGAGACATTTGAACCAAGTTTCCACAGAAAAGAAGAAGAGCTGCTCATCATCTTTCAAAATCTCAGCGAATGTGTCCCAAACCTTACTTTTTTGTTTGTATGTTTCCAGAGCTTCCACTCTCCTAACTTGACTTTCTTTTTGCTCCCTCCATACTGTACGATACTGACGACGTACTTCGTGGAAATTCAGTTAATAAAGCCTATTTACCAGGTTAATGTTTATCTCAAATGGCCCGACCAACCGCAACCTGAATATCATTACAAATATTTTTCAATGACCTGCAACTGATATAAATACATAGTTGGGTGGGATCAATGGCTGTCATTCAAACTGCTCTGCACATAATAGGCCAGGTCATAGTGACCAATCAGAGCAACAAACAATGTGACATACTGTATACAGAGGAACGAAAACAAATGTAAACTATCGCCTATCTGGTTGTTTTAACATCCTATAGGCTAGGCTAATTAATATTATCACACCGTTAACAGTGGAGGAAAACTAACCATCCGGGTCCGTTTACATGCTGCTTATCTGACCATAGACTGTATATAAGTTCCTACTTCTTCTGCAATCTACACTGTTGCGCAACCCTGTCGCCATTGTGGTAAACCCGCTCTACAATCTCGCTACACAGATGGAGCGTTGTGATTGGGTCAGTTAAACTGGAACCGGTCCTAGCTGAGGCTCTATGGCAGGGGTCTCAAACATGCAGCCCGGGGGCCAAATGCGGCCCGTCCATGGTTCCAGTGCGGCCCGTGGGATGAAGAGCATAATAACCGATTAAATGACTCCATATTTTCTTCTCAGTTTTTTTTAATTTTTTCTTCAACTTCAAATTTTTGTCATTGTTTGACTGCCAAAATAATATTAAATGATGAAAATACTTACATTTACAAACTATCCTGTAACAAAAACATTTGATTAATCTGAACAAATGAGAACAACTTGAAATGTCTAAAGAAAATGAGACATAATTTGAACCATTTTCTTCTTCTGTTACTAAGAGTTTAGTGTCTTTGTAGAACAGATCCATAATAAAACACATAGACTAATGATACATCGAGGCAGGAATTTGTTAAAATTGCCTTTATTTTCCTTATGAAATATAACTTGTTTTGTGTTTGGATAATTTCTAAAACTATTTTCATAATTTAATATTTTGTCTTGGTGTTTTTTTTTTTGCAGTAAAACAATGACAATAATGTGTAGTTGTCATTATTTATAGGTTATTATGTTTTCATTTTATTGGTCCGGCCCTTTGGAGATCAAATCAGGCTGAATGTGGCCCCTGAAGAAAATGAGTTTGACACCCCTGTTCTATGGAGTATGGCTAGACTAACGATTCAGGCAAAAAAAAAATGCCACTAGAGGCAGGCTAGTTTACTAGGCTAAGAAAAGGCTGAAACAAGTGATGTTACTCAAACAGAGAACAATAGTCTGCACCAGGAGGTATGAGAAAAACTGACCCATTTATTATTAACCAAAAGGTTACACAAAAACAAACATAGCTGTCACAGACTGAATGCTGGATCCAGTTGCTCTTCTTATTTGACATTTGTGGCATGCAGCACTAATGTTAAGGCACAATACTGCCAGCTACTTTCTTGGAGTGTGAAAAAGAGTCACCGATGGGTCAGAGATTTTAGATGCAGTCCGATAAAATCCAATACTGGCTCTTTTGGCTGACATCAGACCAATATCAATATTGGATCTGGACATCCCTATTTAAATTAAAACAAGATAATCATGGATCTAGTGAGCATAATCACACTTTAATGTGTGACACTCAGATCCATCTTGATAACAGCTGCCTTATTTAGTGAAGGATTTTTTCATGTAATCAGCAGAGAGGGGAGGACATCACATATGCAGACTATGGTGGATGAAAGATGCTGGGAAGAATCAAACATAACATGACTGCCATAATAGAATTCCTGTAATGGCTTCTAAGCTATTATAGGTCATACTGTGAGAAGACTGATGAAAAGGGAGCAGAAAAGGACAATTCAAAGGAAGTGGGTTTGTAATTATATAGACATGTTTTAGACTGAACACATTTATCCAAATGGTCAATAGAATTGCCCGTCAAAAAGAATTACAGTCCACAGTACACTGTTGAGCAGGTGACAAGCAGTGCAGAACAATGTCACCAAAATTACACCGAACCACTGCCTTTTCATCTGCAAACACCAAGACTCACCAAACAGGCACAGAAGAAGAAGAAAAGCCTCTACAGGAACAGACCACTTTACTTCTGCAGATCTATGATATATGTCAGCAATGTACATGACAAAAGACTACACAGCATGTAGTAGGCTAACACAAACCTGAAGAACAAGCATTCATTTATTATTTTTTTTTTTTACTGTCATCAAAGTCAATGTTCATAAACATAGTCTTTTACAACATTATAACAGACAGATGGCTGGTTACTGTATACATGAAATGTATTTATTCAGTTGTATTTCTAAAGCTTTGTTTGAACAGGTGTTTTCAGCCACAGATATAGACAAAGATGCAGGCATAAATACACATGCACACACACTCTCAGCAGTCAAAGTCTTATCTTATCCAGAAAGAGCAGCTGCAAAGTATAGCCCTAGCTTAGCTGTTAATGATTGGTATTGTGTGTGTGTGTGTGTGTGTGTGTGTGTGTGTGTGCGTGCACTTACTTTGCCCCCACAATCTCTCGTCTTTCTCAACTGACAAGAGCTCATTATTAGTGGTCGAGCTTTGATTTGTGAAGTTCAGCAAGGTGAGTTTGAACATCTGTTGCATTTCAAGGTTGTTTCTGTAGAGGAAAAGCAAACACAGGCAGGGCTAAACTACTCGGGTGATCAAATGGAATATACAAATACACACATCCAGTGGCTAAATGTATGACAAAGAGTGGAAGATCACAGCAAATATGTCTTAGATATGCTTGTTGATTTGATATCTCATAACATTAGTTGAATTGATTCTCTAATCTGAACAAAAAAAAAAAAACCCATCACAGACTATTTCAGTGCCATAGTTTTTCTTGTCATAGTTAGGATTACTGAGAATAAGTATGAAGTCCAATGAATATTATTTGCGGGACAGAATTATTATAATTTTTAAGGGTCTGAATGTGCATGAGTTGAAACAAATGTCCCATACTCATCTGACATGGGGTCAAATGTTAAATTCTTTTGGTTTGGAAATGTGCACTCCAAAATAGCTCTGGGGGAAAAATAAAATAAACAACTTCTGAATGTATACCAGTGGTAGGTCATCAGGTTCAGCAAGGCTTTCTCCCACATTTACACCCAACATTTATTATATTTGTTTCATGATAGTATATAAATTATTCCCAATAGTCAATCTTTTTTTATTTGATTGTGTTGCTTCCAGTACTGTATGTGTACGTATTTGTCCAATCATATTTCAGCTGGACAAAATACATCTGTCTTTGAGGCCTTCAGAATCAACAGTGCAGCATCTGGAGCTTCAAATAAATAGCAATGAACCTGTTACTTTAACCAATCAGATTTCACATTTTCCATGCAATGGGAGTCTAACAAGTGTACAAAAATGTCTACATTTTTACATCATTTGATTGAAGAGTGATACATCAGAGTAAACTCAGCTAGCACACCACAAATACATTGGTTTGGGTGTACCAGCTGTTTTCTCAAACCACGGTGGAGAAGAAATGGATGTAGTTGCAGACATTAAAAAAAAAGTAATGGTTTTAGTGGGTATAGTGTATTTTTTGTTTTAAATGTGTATGTTTTTGTAATTTTATCCAGTAAATGTCGCTTATTCTGCTTTAGATGATGTAAGCGATGTAGTGAATATACACAGGGATGCCAGGGAGTTGATCTGTTTCTGTGATTGCTTGTTGTTTCTATTGTTTGTTTATTTATTTCTCTTTTCTTCTTAGCTCTTTTATTTTCACATGGTGCAGAGTGGCCCCATTAAAGTGCCATTTCATTGTAACCTGTGTGCAATGACATTCTATTCTATTCTATTCTATTCTATTCTATTCTATTCTAGAGCTCATTCTTGCTATATGAGATACGTGTCTGTGTTGCAACGTCCTGTTATATTTCTATAGTACTGATATTAAAAGATGGATGAGGCCAGGCAGAACACCACTGAAGGCCAAGGTGTCAAAAACATGAGCCACCACTGGCATACCGTCAGGGAAAAAGTTATTAGACCATCAAAAGTCATCAAAAACAATGGTAATGGAATCACGTTTGAACTCCTTCATGTATCATGTAACTAAAACAAACATAAAAGAAAACATGGAACACCTAAAAGGGCTGTTTTTGTCAGTACAATGCCATAGATATTGATGGAAAAAGTGAAGTGATTCTTCTTATCATCATGAAAACTGGCCACATATCAGCTCTGAAATTAGACTCTATTTTTTACTTTCACCAAGGATGCATTCAATTTGGGTCTGTTTGTCTGTCTGTCTGTGAGCAGGATGACGCAAAAAGTTATGAACGGATTTTGATTAAACTTCCAGGAATAATATATAATGGGTCAAGGAAGAAGTCATTAGATTTTTAGCAATGAAGGTCAAAGGTCAAGGTCACACTAAAGGTCAACACATAAGTGTTAATATCTCAGGATCCAGACAAGATAGAATCTCGCAGTTTTTTTTCATTCACAACAGATGGGTCAACACCTATGGCTCGATCACGTCATGTTTTGAAGTCATATGACATCAAATCAAGCCTTGGTGGAGGTCTGCTGTTTCTGACTGCCTTGTTGTTTTTATTATTTTTGTACAAATAAAAGCACTTTTATTTGCATCAGGCATTAAAATTAACAAGAAATGGAAGAAAACAAGGGTGGTGTAACATTTTTAACCACAACTGTAGACGGACTGAAGAAGTTAGAGGATGGATGTGCACACTTTTCTAGTTCAAAAATTTTGCTGGATTTTTGCCATTTCTACTCTTCATGCTTTAATAAACTCTACCTTAGTCTTTACAAAGATGAAAATGATGTGAATTTCACCCATCATTTTTAGATGTTTTAGTTTGTTTTGTTAACAGACAGTAGTTTCAGTTAGTTATACGTTTTATTATTTTAATTATACTTTTTATTTATTTCAGTTAATGAAACTGTTTTTTTATTGCTAGTTTTCATCATTTAATTAGTTTTCATTAATGATAATAACCTGAACTCCCAGTAGAGTCTGGCAGAAGCCCCATATGTACTAGTGTGTGTGTGTGTGTGTGTGTGTGCATAAAGAACTGTAAAACTGCATTGGACATTGATCGTACATAAAATGTATAATATAAGTTCATTTAGCATTTTAGCAAAACAATTATAAGAAAATCCATGATCAACATTTTGGGCTTTTTTCTATCAAATAAACATACATTTAACATCTTGTTTTAAAGCTTAGCAGACCTTGATTTTATTCAGTACATTTGTTTAATTGCATTATTTGACTGCATATACTCTTAAAATAAAAAAGCAGTTCAGGCAATATTGCCAAAATATATTTTATTTATGATTTTGCATTAGATTATGTAAGAGTGTATCAGGTCACATTCAAACTTTTCTGTTTTCTCAAAAGCACTGTCATTAAATCTAATGAATGTATGACCATTAATATTTTTCAGGTGTAGATTTCATCTCAAAACGATGGTCAAGGAACATAATGAATGAGGTGTAGTAAGGTGTGAAAGGCTCAGGCTGCTGACACAAAGAATAATACTCTTGCTGCCATTGTGAGAGTTAACCATAGCGCACACTTCATGTGGCACATGCATATTAAAGTACTTGACATTTGGCATCCGACCTCCATGTGGAAAGTGCCACAGTGTGAGACAGTGTGTTTTCTGTCATGGCAGTAGGTGGCTGGTGACCATAGAGAATACTTCAATCTGCCACTCAGTGTTGTAGAGTGGCTTAAATCAGAAACTGTTTGTGTCAATGTGTGTGAATATTCCTGAATATATTTATTTGTATGTGTAAAGGTGAGTACATTTGCACATTTTGCTGTTGTATTGCACACGTGGGCACATGTGTCAAGTCTGCATGTTTGTGAGTGCTCTATATTGTGTGTCTGCATATACTTGAGTGTGTACTTGTGTAAATATATGTGTGTGTCCAGTCAGAAGTGACCAGTTGTCACTGACGTCTGACAGAAACCAGGTATCAGAGAGACATGGTGTCACCTTGTCACCTCTGAACTTTTCTCTTGGGGACTCGAATGTGCGTGTATGTGTGTGCATGTGTGTGCATGTGTGTGCGTGTGTGTGGTTGTGTGTGCTCTTGTATAACAACCAGGTTGAATTTTTAACCACTGAAGGGAAACATTGACCTAAAAACATGACTGGTGTTCACCTTCACGTGGACCTTTAAAGGGCTGGGTTAGGATTTGGTTTTAGACTTAGGCTAAGATAAGGCATTCAACTGTGATGGTTATGGTTTAGAGGAAAGGGCAAAGGAATGAATTATGTCAATGAGTGTCTTTCAGTGCTATTTGGCTCAAACCTGAGAGAGAGAGAGAGAGAGAGAGAGAGAGAGAGAGAGAGAGAGTTGAGTGTGTGTTTCGTACCACACCTCTCTTGAGACCCCCTCCCCTAACCTTAGCCCACCTCAGGTACAGTGCATGGATGACACAGGTGGATGTGTCCCCTGAGTGTAACTGAGGTGACGGTGACAGCTTATGTGTGTGTGTGTGTGTGTGTGTGTGTGTGTGTGTGTGTGTGTGTGTGTGTGTGTGACTCATATCTCTTGAGATTCACAGCCTCCTTTAGAGCAAAGATGACAAACACACATGCCCGGATTTGACATAACGAAAGTTGAGCTCTTTCAGGAGCTTGATGGCATAGTGAGTCAATATCAGGGTCAGGGTCAGAAGAAGACAGGAAGGTGAAAGTAGAAGAAGAAAATAAAGACAAAGTTAAAAAGTAACATTAACTCTATAATGCTGAAACTATCATGTTTGATTCATGAGTTTGGAAGCCTTCTGTATGATCAGTGGGATATTTTTTTGCTTAATAAACCTCTCGTTTCATCATCTGAACCCACTTTATCCTCACTCGGGTCATGGGGGTCACAGGGGGCCTAATCCAGCTACAATGGGTGAAGGTGGGGTACACCCTGTATGAGTCTCCAGTTCATCTCAGGGCTGAACATATATAGGCAAACAATCACTCTCACATTCACACCTATGGACAATTTAGATTAACCAATTAACCTATCAGTGCATGTGTTTGGATGGTGGGAGGAAACTGGAGTGCCTGGCGAAAACCCACGCGGACACGAGGAGAACATGCAAACTCCACACAGAAAGGTCTGGTGTGGGAATCGAACCAGGGACCTTCTTCCACTCCACCACCTGCTTGATAAACCTGATGTATACAATTAGATACGTGCAATACACAGATGATCTACCAGAGGCCTTTCCAGTAACACTGAATAATTGTCAGGAGGCAGAACTTTGCAAGTTTTAAAAACTAATTTGTTATATGAGGATGTTGTTTTGCTTCAGTTGTTTTGTTGTTTGTTTGTCAGCAACTTTACACAAACTGCGAAGTGGTCCAGTATAGATCTCATTCAATTTTAATGAATGTGGATCAAAGTCAAATCATAAAGTTTACCAAAAATGTGTTTTTGCAATGATAAAAGTTAGGACGAATCAGGTAAAATATTTGCTAGCGGGAGGGTTTGTTGTACTTGGCACCAACTGTTGAAGTACTTTTTATTTTGGTTATTCAGATGGGCCAATAAAAACTCTGGTTTCAAAGAACTGCAATTTTCAGTCAGTAATTTAATGGTTCAAATAATGCTGTCAAGATATTAAGAACATTAAAGATGAATTAATTATGATCTGTAATTAATTTATCTAATTAATGTCTTTTTTTTAAAAAAATCTCATCTCCAAATTACTGAGAAATGTCCATAATTTGAGGTATTTTCATTTCAATTCATTACATTATTGTGGCAAATCAAAAGATTGATATATAACAAAAAAATTGGCTTTTTAAAGTCATGTGTTGTTTTTTTTAACAGACTTGAACAGATACAATCGTAGCCATTTACATTCTGCTGTATTTGCGACTAGTTCTAAGTGTAAGATATTGCCAAAATATAATTTTTATCAATCTCCAAATAATTAGAAAATAAAAATAAAATGAAATGTCAATTCCATATAAAGTTCTGAAAATTAACACATCCAAATCAGCTTTTTTCTGAGCAATATAAGTATTGAACACTGACCTTGTTGCTTTTCCTGTGCTTCAGATAATGTCAAATAAATAAAACACACCCATCAATCACAGTGCTTTAAGTTCACACATCAAAAAGGGAACTTGCATACAGAAACAGTAAAGTTAGAGATTAAAAATGAGATTAATGTGATTAAAAAATAACATACTAATTATGACTGTAATTAATTAATCTTAATATATGCATTCTTTGACATCCCTAGGTTACGGTTTTAGAGGGTTAAAAACATACAGTAAAGCAGTTTTATTAATAAGTAGATATGTATTATAAAGATTATCACAGGGAACAATCAACAATAAACTGATCCAAACTATAGATGTCTACAATGAATAAAAATAAGTGTTACAACATGTAAAAGGTTACGCCTATACAAACACTGACATAGTTGACATTTAGCAGCTTAGAGTGAAAACAGCTCTGTACACTATGGTGCGTGATAGAGCAATTGTATTTACCGACAAAATATCATCTGATTATACACATATATATGATTCTACAAATAAAGCATATAATGGTCAACCATATCTCTCACTTTATATATGTTTTAAAGGCACAGTTGGGTACTTGCACAGTATAATAAAGCCAATAATACAGTAATACATTTTTAATGAACGTTATTGTTTACAAAGTACAACCATCCTTTTACCATCATTAATACTTCAGTGACATTGTTAATAATAGAAACAGAACCATGCAAAGATACAAGATACAGAGAAGATAATGTGTTTTTCTACTTATCATTACTTATATATATATATATATATATATATTTATTTATTTATTTATTTATTTTCCCTGTAAAACACATGTCTGGCTTTGTTTCTTGTGAATCTTTCCTATAGAATACAACATTTACATCGTTAATTTGCAGATTTTATTTTATTTTTTTGCATTTATTAATTTCGGTCAAAAACAATACAGAACAATTGGTAACAGAAGCAGATATACAATAGGTAATGGGATTCTAACAGATGGTACTTGTTCAAATGAATTTGAGGTTTTTGCTATTATCCCTAAATGCAGTGATGTGAAATTGTGAAATGTGAAATACTGCACTGCTTTTGTTTGCCCACCTCTGGATCTTTCCATAACAAGGAGTGATATGATTTCTATTCTCTGTCTTCTTTGCTATATCAGAAACATCCATCCAGCAAAGTGACAAAGTGCTTTCTCACCAATTACTGACTGCCATCTCAAACTTCACACCTGGCAGGCAGAGTATGTGGCTGACAACGCGTTTGTGTGTGACATGGAGAAAGCAGGAGAAAGCTAAAGATGGACTGTGACAGACACACAGACAGATTAAGTCAGAGAAGAGGTTGTCACTTGTGTTTACGTTGCCTCAGACTTCATCAGGTAAGTGACACAGCTTCATCTCCATGATATCACACTACCGTATTTAATCATTAGTTGCTTTCTCGTTCTCAAAAACCAATTTACTCTGCGGTAAAATAAGTAGGATTTGACTTGATTTTGTTTTTCAAAGTTACTAAATGTAAATATCTAATGAATAAGCCAGTAGATGCTAAAATTAAATAGTTAAATATCTACACTGTAAAGACACAGTGATTTACATTAACATTTACTTCATCAAATACAATAGAGGTATTTTTATGTAGAAAATTAACATTTAGTTAAATTACTCTTTGCTTTACTCTTTCATTACTGTCTTTGAGATAAAAAAAAAAACAGTTTTGATTTCTTCTTATTAAATAAGTACATTTATTTAATTCAACTGAATAAATGTCACCTAGAATTGATCAAAATAAGAGTCAAATAAGAATCACCTTGGAACTTAATGAATGTAAATTAATTTTTCTGAAATATAGTACGCTTAACAGATTCTGAGAGCATTGCAGAGCATAGTTGATTTACTATATCTTTTTCTCAAGTAATCAATCATTACATTTTTTATAGTATTCTACATTAAAATTCCAGGAAAATTTCCTACTAATTTCACAGCCAGAATTGTGTTTTCAGCAATATAATCCTTAGTCTGACAGCCATGTGTTAACAGTGGGTGGACAGAATCTTAGTCTGTTGGCGATACAAGCTGAATAACTACCAGCTGTTTGGATGAGTGAACCATCATCCATCTGTCTGCTTATCTTATGAAAAAAAAAAAAGCTCTGAAAACACACACATATTGGATGTGGTTAGAAAAAAAAAACATATATTGCACATTTTCTTCCATAAATCAACACATTACAAGTGCAGCGGTAGCAGCGGGCACCACTTATGTGAAATAACCTCCAGTTTTTCGAAAACTTACGTTGACATACAAATCTGTTTTGACAGATTATATGAAACAAAATGATTGACTGCTGCAGTTGTTTGGAGAGAATGGTGCACAAAATGTGGGTTGGAGCACAGATTTGACATCATGTGATTAGGTCAAAGCAACATTAAATATAGAGTTTGTGGTTTTAGTTGAATATTAATAAAAAAAAACAATGTGAGCTACTTCTTCTTTATATTTATCTGTTTGTGTGAATGCATATCACCTTCAGTCCCCTTAACCAAACTGTCGCTATCTAATTTTGGTAACTTGCTGATCAACTAAAACCAACAAAACTAAGCTGTAGAGCCTCCACACATTTGTGCAATGTTTACAGAGGACTGAAGGAGATAACGTGAGGAAAAATAGAGATTCGTAGTATGGGATAATAGAGGCTGGTTAATGCCAATAAAACTTTAAAAAGAAAAATATTTGAAATGTTGGTTGGAAAATAAAAGATCAACTCAATAATTAAGAGATTCCATGTTTTGGTGAGTGAAAATAACAGGAGCTGCACTGGTGGGGAGGAAGCAACAACAGGAAACAAGCAGGCTTAAACAGGTTAAGGTGGAGTTGTGGAAGAGAGGTGACAAAAGATAGAGCGGAAATGAAAAGAGGCAGAGATCAGCTAGGTCAAAAATAGACAAAGGTGGGAAAATTTCAGAGTAAGTAGGATTTGTGAGAGTAAGACTGAGAGGGCAGCTGCTTGTCTGGATCTGATCTTAGAAATATAATGAAATGAGCTGGCATACCAATACTGGGTGATTATGTCCTACAAACTTCATAATATAGAGGGAGGGGGGGGACTCCAACATGGGCAGATGGGTGAAATGCAGTCCGCCAAAGGTGGGATGAATTTGCAAAGTGCAAAAATTCCACAGTCAAGGCTCATGGAACTCATTTTAGTTCAGTTTCCATATACAAACCAATATGATTTATGAGGATAATGTGTGAATGGGTGAATGTGAGGCCTATGTAAAGCAATTTGAAGGTGAAAATGCCCTATATAAGTGGAGTCAATTTACAACCTTTACAATTTACAGTAAAATAACAGCATAATAACCTACAAAAAAATAACTAGGCATTAGGGATGTTAACCGATGACCGTTTGACCAATGGTTGACCGCATCAACGTTGTCCAGTCATAATTTTCTGTCATCAGTTAAAAAAAAACAATCTGTCATTACACTGCACAAACTCTTTAGCATTGTAGTGTAAGTTATAACGACCATGGCTCAGTTGGTAGAGCAGGTTGTCCATTAACCGAAGGGCTGATGGTTCGATTCCTGCTCTGTTGTCTGTTGTGTCCTTCACCCTCCTTGCCTCCAGTGTCACTCACACTGGTGTATGAATGATGAGTATGAATGTTGGGTGGTGGTCAGAGGGGCTGTCGGCGCAAAATGGAAGCCAGATTTCTGTCAGTTTGCCCCAGGGCAACTGTGACTACATATGTAGTTTACCACCAATGTAAAGCACTTTGGGTGCCTTGAAAAGCGCTATAGAAATCTAATCCATAAATATTATTATTATTATAGCTATTATTATAAAGAGGGTGGTACGACCATTTTGTGCCAGTTTAGAATGCTTACTAAAAACATGAACAAAACATAAAGCTGACATGAGGTAATAGAGCTTCTAGAGCTAGCAGCTAGCGGCTAGCAGCAAGTTGCAGCTAGCAGCAAGTTGCCACCATGAAACCCAAAATTATGGTGGATGAGTTGTGTTATCCATCTGACAGACCTGCTTAAAATGACATGACTGGTGGGCTATGGCAAAAGGAGATTGTGCAGAACTGATGCAGACTGGTGGCATTAGTAAGGTGTTTTTCCACGATATTTAGCAACATAACTTCCTGTAACATCTAATATTTTCTCTATGTGTAATGGTTTAAAATGAGATTTTAACATAACATCACTCGACCTCGTAGTGTGACTCATGCTGAAAAAGCTAAATGAGCGCACTGTGTAAATGACTGTGTGTGTGAGCCGACAAAGCAAGTCTTTTTTTTTTTTTTTTCTCAGTGATCGACTTCAATCGGTTAATGAGGCTCAGTGATCGGCCGAGATTTTTTTTTTTAATTTGGCCATCCCTACTAGGCATACACTGTTGGTAGCAGTGGCTAGTGGTATATACTTGAACGCCCCTAATCCTTAACCAGGCAGCGATGATGCCTTGACATGAGGTATCACCAGGTCGTGACCTTTCATTTGCACTTGATTTGAAGTCAATCACAATCACACAAATAGTTCCAGAGATATGAACAAAAGAGTGTTCAGTGATTTTAAACTTTTGAGTGTCCCCTTGTGAGCAATCTAGTAATGCTAAATTATCCCAAATCAATTCGAACAGTTCTTCCTCTCCATGATATTCATTGATATGGAAAACATGGAATTTATAAACCAAACATTTTTCAAGTTATCATATTCACACAAAGAATATCCGAGAGTGGTCGGACCAAAAACATAATATCCCCAGGACTCCCTTTGGGGATATTATGACTCCATATTTTCTTCTCAGTTTTGATGTGAAAATAATATTACATTATATCTATAAATAATGCAACTTCAAATTATTGTCTTTGTTTCATGGCAAAAAAAATATTAAATAATTTATTTATTTATTTGACAGAGACATTGCACAATAAATGTGATGCACAGAGCAGATACAGCTACAAGCTCATTGTCATCTGTCGTCCCTGGGCAGCAGGAGAGTGACAGCAGGCCCACACAGTGAACCGAGGGCTACTGCACCAAACACAACAACAAAAAACATGAAACACATCAATAACCCAACAGAAGAGACGTAGTTCAACAACCATGGCAAAGGACATATTCACATTACATGTCAAACATCGTAGTGATCACAACTCTGCCCTTCTTTCTCATTCTTAATTGTTTTTAAATGTTTGTATGTCTCTTATTTTAATTGTCTTTTAATGCATCTTAATCATTTTACTTTTCTTATATGTTTTGTGTGAAGCACCTTGAATTGTCCTGTACATGAAATGTGCTATACAAATAAATTTGCCTTCCCTTCTTTCAACCAGTTCTTCAGATGGATTTTAAACTCTTGCAGAGTATCACACTCACAAACAGCTCATGTTAAACACTTCCACATCCTTGCTACTTTAACAGAGTCCTGCTTCATCACATGATTTTACAAACACTTTCAGAGGTCGTGGAGCCAAGTCATGAAGAATTTTAAACACTAGACTGGTACTGGAGAATAAAATAACATTTTCAAACTTGAACAAATTGTATTTTATTACAGTATTACAATAATGATATGAAATGGGCTTTTTATCAAGTATTTTTAGAGCTTGTTGACACAGGCTTTTGACCAACTTGTGATACGGTTTGTAAAATGTGAGAATATCATGGCATGCAAATAGTTTGGCTGCCTCTGTGCTCATCTGCAGTTGACTGTATCAAAACTGAGATAAATTAAACTTCACAGTTTTCATCAGCTGTGATGTGTGCTTTTCAAAAAAAGTGTCCTGTCTAGCACAACATGTAAATACTTAATGGATTCTGCTTCAATTAGTTTTTCTCCTTTCACTGTAATTTCAGACACAGATAGCTGGTTAATTCTAAATGGAAAAAAACATGCTTACTGTTTTGTTAAGGCTGAGTGTTAAGCATGATTGAAACAACCAATCTGAAATGTTTTCCATTGCTTCTTGTGGCACAGTGACCACTTTCTAATTTGAATTAGCATGGAGGTATATCACAGCATTGTCTGCATACATTTGTGTATGACATTTGGACACACAGCTGGAAGGTCAATTATGCAAACACTGAACAAGAGGGAGCCCACCATGGAACCTTGGGGCACCCCAACAGAGGACATGCTGCTCTTTACTCTTGTACAGTGTTTTCTATTCTCTGATATGAACCATTGTAATGTATTTATGGAAATGTTACAAGAAGAGAATTTTGTTAACAAGATGTTATGGTTTACTGTGTCAAATGCTAACAATTACAAACTGTCATGCACCAATAAAATGTGAAAAAACCTGAACAAATATGAATAACCTGTAATGTGTAAAGAAAATAAAGCACATTTTTAACAATTTTCTGCCGGTGTGTTTTGCTTAGTGTATTTGTAGATCTAATCCATAAGAGATATGTATACATTATAAGCTGAGGCATAATATTGTTACAATTATTTATTTTTCATGAGACATTTCAGGTTTTTCAGGTTATTCACATCTTTTTTGTTTGGATAGTTCATTGGGGTTTTTTCCCCTCGAAAACAGAGACAAAAAATTGAAGTTGTCATGATTTATTTATCGGGTTACTATGCTATCATTTCACTTTTCTGGCTCACTTGAGATAAAATCGGACTAAATGTGGCAGCTGAAAGAAAATTAGTCCCCTGATATAGACATATTTATGAACTATGATATTGACAGTCTATCAGTAAATAGAAGTATATAATCTTTCATAGAAGTGTTTTGAATCAAGATATGAGTATGTGACCCATTACTCTGTGATTTATTTTCTAATAAAGGCATCCGGATGCTATTAAAGTCACTAAGCATGTGAAAATCATCTGCAGATGAATCCACACATGGAGGCATAGTGGCTTAATGCAGGCGCTGTTCTGTCATCCTGTTATCACCCATTATCGTCACTCTTCTTCACCTGTAGAACCGAGCTAAACAACAAGGGTGGAAATTTAAGTGCTGCTGCCTCAGAACGATGGAAGAGATGAATAGCTGCCCAGGGAAGAGGGAGATGAGAGAAAAATGACTGGCTTTTTCAATGGCAGGTCTGTGTGTGTGTGTGTGTGTGTGTGTGTGTGTGTGTGGTAATGGCTTTATCAAAAGGTGAATTCTTATCCTTACACTCGCTGTATTTTCTTTCTGTGTTTTCATTTTCCAATGAAGGGCAAAGCTATTTCCAGGTGTTGCACAAAGATATGCAGGCAGACACAACACATTTCTTGGCTCTTAATATATTTTACTGTTCAAATGTTCAGTTTCACATCATGTTACATGTGAAATGTAACCAATCGCTCAATTTAGAAAATATATACTGACAGTTCATGCAAAACTTTACTTTTTCCTAATGTTATATTTCTCACCTAGCGTCCGTTGTGATGTTAACATTTTCAACTCTTGTACCACAGCAAAAAAAAAAAAAGTGTGGATCATGGTGATGTTGACTTAAGTTTGCTTGTTTTAAATGATAATGCTTTTGTCTGTAGAATAATTAAAGGCTTATTAGCAAACATGACTAAAGTACCATCTGCTGAAATAAAGAAACATCTGTCTGACATGGTTTTGTGCCAAGAAAACACAGCTCCTTACATTAAGGTATCATATAAAGCATTAGTTTTGTCTCTAGAGTGAATAGTCCAGGTCACCTGAGTTAAAGAACTTCACAGGTGATGAGCTGAAATGTCTTGAGAGAGAGAGGTTGAAGGCAAGGATTAAATTTAGAAGGTATTTAAAGTGTTAAAGAATGAAAGACTAACTTTACAGTGGTGTGTGTTTCCATGTGTGTCTAACATGTCAGTGTGGTCCCTGAGGTGATGAGTGTCATGTCCACACCCACTTAAACACCCACTCACCCTCCCACAAATACACACGACTATTTGTTATGACAAAAGACTGCAGGTGACATTGATTGATAGCTGATTGATGGCCTCAGCTGACTGCTGCGCTACAACACAGCAGCCAGCTAAACACACATAAACACTTTCTGCCAGTCTGCCACCACAGAGTTAGCAACAGTCTGCGTTTCGCCTCCCTCACTTCTCCAAGCCAGTCGCTCTGCACTGCGGCAGGCAGGGGAAGCAGACACACACACTCTTCTCTGCTCCACTCCCATATTTTTTGGAAGGCAAGAGATGAGGAGCGAGCAAAACCTAGACAGCACTGCATTTTTCGTAATTTTCTAAATAATTTTTTTTTTTTTTTTTAAACGGAGAGCTGCTGCAAAATCCAGCAAATGTTTGAGGGATTTTTTTGTTGTTTTGTTTTTCCTTCCTTGTGCTGAAAGTTGTCGTGAAGAAATTCGGAGTATCGCCATGACAAAATGGAATATTCACAACGCTATCTACCAGCCAAAAAAAAAAAAGAAAGAAAAAAGAAAAAGAAAGAGAGAGAGAGAGACGCTAAAAGTGGGAAGATGGAAAAGGAATTTGGGACCTATGTTGTGGATTTTGGAAGCAAACGAACATGCAAAAAAAAAAAAAAAAAAGCATGTTCCAAGGGTCTTTTTTTTGTTGTTTTGGAGGAGGGTGAGAAAACAGGAGCAATGCCAAAGGTTTCTCATGCTCTGCTTTAAAACAGTCTTGCAGCAGATGACCCTTTGGGCTCTGGCTATGCTCAGTCTCTACCAGCATGCTTCCACTGATAACGCGATGGAAATCTCCAGCTCTCATTCCAGGATATAGATGCAGTCGGGCCTTGTGATATGCAATATAAATCACATCCAATACAGAGGTGTCCAGCCAGGCGAGCTGTCCAGCAACCGGCACCAAGCCCAGAGAAATGGTAGCCCCAGTGGAGGAGATGGACAGACAGAATACTGTAGAATGAGTGAATGGTGAGAGAGAGAGAGGGAGAGAGAGAGAAGGGAGCTTCCAGACAGTGTGACCTACATTCATGTCTGGAGCTAAAGACAGAATGAGAGAAAGAGAGAGAGAGAGAGAGAGAGAGAGAGAGAGAGAGAGAGAGCAGGGGAGACAGAGCAGCTAGCAAAAGCAGAGTGAAAAGGATGAGGCAGCAAAAGAAGGAGGAGAAAAAAAAACAACAGAGAAAGAGAAATCTGATCCCCCAGACAAGATCATCTATTCTCATCTCAGTCTGTCTATACTGCTTTCTCTGATGCCCCTCTTGCTTCCTATCCCCTTTCTCTGCTGCTGTTCTGCTGCGTTCTTCCTCTTCTTCTCTTACCATTAATCAGCTATTGTCTGGGATGTCGGGGTGAATGCATCTGTCTGTGGTGAAACCTCAGTCTGTGTCACACATGTAGACTAACAATTCTGGTTTGTTTTTCTCTGCTTATGCTCCTCATCCTCTCCTCCATACAAACTCCTTTTCCTTTGTCTCTTCACCAACTATTGCTTCCTCTCTATTCCACACCCCCCCATACACACACAAACACACACAGACTCTTTCTCCCTTCTTTTTCTCTCCGCTCCCCATTCTTTCACCCTTTTTCTCTCATGTCCAAAAGCTCCCTAACCCCCCCCCCCCCCCCCCCCTCCTCCTCCTCCTGCTCCTGCTCCTCCTCATCCACATTTATCTCTCTCCTCCTTCTCTGTTAGCGTTTATCTATCTCTGGGTAGCTCTAACAGTATTTTTATGGTGGATTACTTTGTCTAGCTTCATACTGTTATCTAGCATCACTGGAGGGGAAGAACAGTGCCAAAAACAGCAGCAGCAGCTTCATCAATCTATCAGTCTGAGGGTCTGAATAGTGAGGTAGACTTCATATATATCTGATAACTGTTCGGGTGGATAGCTGTATGTCTTGCCAGCAGCTGCTTCTTAAAGTGTTCTATAGCTCAAAGTACAGTGAGGATAGATTTGAGTGTAACCACTTCCAGAGGTTAAGCATTTGTCAGGTGTGAGACACATACATATCACCATATGTATGTTTATGTACCAACAAACATGGCAGAATATTGAGAATATTATTGCCTGCTGTAACCGTGTGTTTCTCCTTCACCTTGTCTCTTTGCCGGTTTTCACCCAGCTTTCATTCAGTCGCTTCTTTCCACTTATATGTCAGTCCTCAGAGATCAGTGTTAAGGACATGAGAGGCGATTGCAGTTGAAGGAGAGGAAATGACATGGGTAATGCAAGAGGACACACAGGCACCTGTCAGGGAAAATCACGGTTGGAGAGGGGGAGGAAATGAATAATTCATGAGACAGAAATATGCTGCTTTCACCTTCTTGAATATGCTTAATCAGAATTCTGTATTTCTTGAACTTTTACAGTAGGGGATTATTGTCTTAGTCGAATCCATGTTAATTACTGAATGTGTTTTTAGTGAAGAAAGTCGCTTCATAATCACGGCTATTATTTGTGGTTCAGTTTTGAAATGTTAGATATCATGAGGATACCAAGTCTGAAATGTTCTCATGCTTTTATACACCAATGGGCAAAAAATGAGAAAAAATGAAGAGCTAGTTGGCATTCATGAAGTCAGCACTGCACAGTATCTGTGTTTGGTTTTTACCATCGGTGACACACAACACATTCCAGAGTTTCTTAACTTGATGCTTTAATCTAAATAATGTACACATGCTATGAAGGGAAAGTAAAATATTAAACACGTCACCATTATTTTTGGGGGGAGATACGGGAGCTCCACTTTTGTTTGTAGCCATTAGTAGCCTTTAGAAATTCTTGGCAATGCTGGGTATATTTTGATCCGATGAGAATAATAACATTAAAAGTCAATCTGAAAGAGTTCTACATTTATCAGTAGGCACCTTCCTGTATTCACTGACATTCATTACTTCACTTAGTGAACAGGACGCAGACAATATTCTGTGCCTTCACTTCTCTGATATAGGGTATGCATACTGATATAAATTTTAATGGACTGCCATTTCCCCTTTTTGTCTACTCTGCAGCTGCCTAATTCATCGCTAACAGTGTTTCCACTAACCCTGACGGATACTTGCTTGCCATAGATGACAAGCTTGTTTAGAACAGTGTTCTCCTTCTATATCAACATAATGAAGTTGACCTTTACATAAACATGCATCCAATGAACAAGTAGCATCCCCTACACTCTTCACTGCCTTTTTCTCACATCATATGACAGGTCCATTATTTGTAAATGGCAACTATATAGCACACATCTCGCTTTAAGCTACTGACAGTGAATCACATCTATTCCTGTAAGATGCATGCTGTCTCTCTTTGTGTCATTATTGCCTGCAATTGTATGTACTTGTATTTTTTCCTCTCACTGTAAGCATGTGTCCGTTTAAAACCTTGCTTGTAAACGTCAGTAAAATATTGGGAAAATTGAAGGAAAGTCTGCATGAATGAAGCCTTTGCAATGGTACAGCATGTATTATCACTAGTCAGGTTTATTTCTATTGTGAGCTGTACATGTGAGCAGACAATACTACCTGTCAATTATAGTCCAAAAGGTGCTGTACAATCAAAGATGCTCTGTGGGACTTTGGAAATGACAAATGCACTTTACTTTTGCCTCTTACATTAAATGGCATCTATTTGTGGAATGCTGTGAGTGAGAGCCTTGAGTGCTTTTTTTTTGGTAGTTCTTCTATGTTATAGCTTCACATCGTACCAAGCCAAGTCATTTTCTATATGACATTTTGTCAGTGACTTGTAGATGAAATTTTGCTTCTTCGATACAACCTTTACAAAATAAGGGTTGTCATTCAGTCATAAGGCTTTTTTTTTCTCTCTTTTTACCATTTCAGAA